>JARHVA010000457.1:1317500-1565000 GCA_037957365.1 Torreya grandis
ACCTCATGACCATGCCAACTGAACTTTAACACTTTAGCTTGCTATAACACAGCACTCACTAGAGCACCACTGAGACACAAATGGTAATAAAAATTATAGTTACATAACATCAACCATCATAATCACCTCTGGGATAACAAAGATAATCAATGACAATAATAATGATATCAACCTTCTCAATATCCTTTGACATAAATGATACCATCAATGTCAACCCTAAAAAATAACTATAATGCTCAATGGAAATATTATACTTGATAGGGTAGTATAGAGTTTTTATAGTATTATAGTTTCTTATAATACAATAAAAGACCTCTATGTCTTAAAAGTAAATATTAAAATAGTACTTGATAGGGTAGTAAAGAATTTTTATAGTATTATAGTTTCTTATAATACAATAAAAGACCTCTATGTCTTTAAATTAAGTCTAAGTGAGTTTGAGGGCTTATATAAGTTTTCCCTCCAAAAGTTAAAATTTGAATTTTCAAATGTATTATATGTAAATAAATAAATAATAATACTCATTTATGAGTACTTAGGTTTTTTATTTTTTGGTTTATTATGGGCTTTAGATTATTTAAGGAGTTTTAAAGACCTTTTACAAGTCATATTCATCCTAGAAAGTCTAGAAAAGGTAAATGTAAAAAAAAAAATACTATTCATAACAAGTCCTTTTCTATCTTGATAATATCAATCTAAATCGATCATTCTAAGCTTGGTGAATTATTAAAATAATATATACACATATAACATACATATAATTAGTCATTAAAGGATTAATATAAACATAAAAATATAAAACTTCCATGATTATGAAGACTAATGTAAGTCTACAGTTCAAAAATAAGGGTCAATGTCTTGTAAAAGTACAAATTTATTAAAAATAAGGAGTTTGTGTTAATTAAAACAAGTGTTTTTATGTTTATTGTGTATTAATTAATAATATATATTCAATTTCAAATTGTAATTTCACTCAATTTGATGTTTTTCTCATTGAAACTCTTTAAAACCCTCTTTTTGTGTATCAACAATTAATTGCAGTCTCTTAAATCATGTTCAAAGGATTACATGAATTTTTTTAGAAGATTAGAGAGGTAATATAATTTCCTTAATATTATATTATATGTGTTATAATTTTTATATAACCCCCATACTTTTTAAACTATCTTTAATAAGAACTTGGCTTCTATGTGTTCTATGAAATCCTAGAACAAGGTTCTTGAAGAGAAAAAGGTCCATAACTTTAGATTTAATTGGTGAAACTTTCCAAACCTTTTTTTAAGTTACTAGATAATTTTTTCAAAATATTACACGTGGTTAATATTATAAATAATCTCTTTTGAGATAGGAATCCATGATTGTGCTACGTGTTTTCTATAGGTGATCATTGAGAAAACACAAAAGATAGAGAAAAATGAATTTTTAGCTTTGTATTTTGAATTAAAATGTTGTATGAAGGATTTTCAGTGACCTATAATCATTATTAAATGGTTTTATAATGTTAATAATTTTTTTATTGATTAAAACTAGTTAAAATATTGAAATAGGCCTATACAGACCTAGAAAGGACAAAGGTGATTATTGAAGAAACCAATAAAGAAAGATTGCTTTCTTATTATTCTAGGTGTTCTCAAACACTCCAAGAAAGCATCCAATAAAATATTGAGAGGATACTAAAGTTAAAATAAATTTATTGAGATATAATAGGCATATACAGTCCTGAGATGAAATTAGGTATGATTCAAGTTTCTTTATCTTTTAATGGTATAATATGGGTGTTTTTGAATTATTTTGAGAACTTTATTCGGTATAATATCATTTTATAGAGACTCTTATAGATATTATGAGTTGAAATTGTCAATATAACATGATTAATGTTGAAATTATTGTCAAAAAAATTTCATCCCTCTTAACAAATAACATCAAATCAAGTGAATTAATAGTGTCAATTTGTGATAGAGTGTATTAGATGTTTATTGATAATTTGGTGTTTAAAACTAGTACAACTACATAAATGAGTTTTTATAATTTTAATGAGTCTTTAAAAGGAATTTTAAGTTGTTTATGTAAAGAGAGATTATTATTTTGTTGATTTTTTCTATTTCCAAATTTCAAGTGACAATCATAGTAAAAGTTGCATACTTCTTAGAGATAACTAAAGTGAATAAGTTCATATTAGAATAATGCAAATTTTTTTCTCTCTTTATTTTAAAGAATTTAAATTATTTAAAATTTCATATTATATGGACTAATTTACATTGTAATATTCTCTTGATTATAGTTCTTACACCATCAAAGCACTCAAAGTGGGATAAAAAAAAGACAAGGTGTGTTATACACACCTAGATATGTATCTATTTCTTTCCTTTATCCTACTAATTTCATCTTTATGGATTAATAGATTAAAGGGAAAATTTATATACTAAAACTAAATATTTATAACATGTTATTATTGTACATTGGACAAATATCAATAAGGGATCTACCTTTCAATTTTAGACTCTTGGCTACCAAAAGGCTTACATTCACCATCTCACTATGCCTAAATGTTTATCTCTTAGTAAAATTCATCTCATTATGATGACCCAAGTATCTTTCATTGAAAAATATTATTAGAAACTAATAAACATACTTCACTTTTAGTTTGAAAACATTACCTATTTTCTAATCCTCTAGACACTATTAACCATAGAGGGACACTAACGCTGACAATAGTGTCATGATCATTATCTAGTGTCTAGTTTGAAAAATTCATAAAAATTTTAAATGATTTTAAACCTATGGGTAATGTTATCTTATTGAACCCTATCATAAGATACTTGTAAAAGGTGTGGTATAAATACAATTCTAAGCCTTCTCATTCATCATCTATAAAATACCAAGAAAACACCTACTAAATTTAAATTAATCAATTACACAAGCACTATATTATACCCTATTCATCCCTATTTTCATATCAAGCATAGTATCAGTCATATCATAGGTATAAATAATTAAAATAATAGCTCATGTGAACATAGGATTACAATAGGGGTAGATTAGTATTGTGTTAGTGAATTAAAAAAATCAATCAAAAACACACTAAACTAACACCCTAAGCCTATCTCAAAGGAGGAGATTAGTTAACAAAAAAAAATGGAAAACACAAATAAAACATGAAATAAATACCTTCCTTCATGTTCATTGGATGCTCCAAAAAGATTGTTATAGTGGCTTACTCGATTTGTGCTCATGAAGTCTGCATCAATGAAGTGTGGCTACCTCCATCTCTCCTTGGTACCTTATTTTGCTTTGAATTGGCTTGGCTTGGCTCAAAATTTAGGAATTATAAAAATAAGATTTAATTATTTTGAATTCATTTGGGTATTATAATTTTAGCATAAAATAGCTTAAAATTCAATAATTAAGGCCTCTTATTTATATATTTTCGGAATAGTTTAGAATCAACCTGAATTGTCCATCTCAAGATGAAGATGTGTGGCTAAGGATTAATTCAATTATGTAATTAAAATTCATAAATAATAAGATCAATAATTTGGATAGATGGGAATTAACTAGGAATGGAGGGTCTTAATGAGGCATGGGAGGCATTAATTTAGATATTTGTGGCATTTATGGCTTGTGGATGCCACCCCATAGGATGATGTCATTTAATGATGCAAATATTCAATATCAATTTATAAAAATAAATATTCAAAAATTTCCATAGAAAATTAACTTAATATCTTGATTTATTTTAATTAACCTTAAACATGATTAGTCAACTTTGATGTAAAACCTTGGCAATTTATGCACAAATTAATCAAATTGGTCAAAACTTTATATTATTGACTCAAAATTTGAATGGATTGGAATTAGAAGTCAATGTTAGATACATTAAATCCATATTCCCATTTAGGATGTTACCAAAATAAAATAGCAAAGACATGTGTCTCATGCAATAAATTTGATATAAAAGAGAAATCTAGAGCACCTAGGTTCGAAAATATCATTTTGACTCAAAATAATCTTATCAAAGTTAATTACTTCATAAATTTTACTACCCCATTTAATGAAACTTTAGACAAAATTGGCACTTGAATATATCAATTACAACTCATATAATGTGTTTTAGTATTTTTAGGCTAAATTATGCATATTTGTAGAAATTGGTACAAATTTTGATTGATGGTCATTGGTGGCTAGATTTTGGTGTCTATAGTTTTCCCATGTTTGGGAAGATGTTGCAAACTATAGGAGAAACAATGTATTCTCAAATAATGAGAGATGGCATATATGCCAAAAAAAATATGATGGCTGAAGAAAAATCTCCAAAGAGTGTTTGGTAAGCCTATGATGATGCCCCCTTGAGTGAGTGACCATTACATTTGTTGATGGATGGTCCATCAAAAATAAGCAAGAAGAATGGTGGAATTAACCCATGGTTGAGATTAATCCATATGAGAAAATTATTGCTTGCATTGATTTAAAAAGAAAATTGCTTTTCCCAAAGTTGGTTATAATCATGAATAAAAGTCAAAATAATGATTTGCCCATAGGTGGGTATAATCATTAAGGGGACCTAGATTGTTTTATAAAGATGATTGTGCCCTAGTTAGGGATGATTAACAATCATAACTCAAGGATATAACTTATAATACAGATTAAAGATGAGTAGGTGTAAATTGATGAAAGAGATGAGTAGAAGAATAAGATTGATCAATATAAATGATTTAGGTATACATGTCAATGAAGAGATGCTCATCCTTATTAGCAATAATACAACTAGAATGGTCAGTGGGTTGATTTGATCAAGGGTGGGAGGATTTGCCAAGGTGCCAAAGAGAAACTTTTATGGTTCTATTATTTATATACCTTATTTAATCTAATTTTTATTGTGGCATGTGATGGTTTGAACCATGATGGAACACCATGAAGACTATCCAAAAATATGCATAAGGACTAACTCCTGATCCAATAAATAATTGAAAATAATGTAACAATGATAAAAACCATGATGATAATGTTGATATATTAATATAGATGGACTCAATAATAATGTGCACAAGGAATCACCTAATTCATACATATAGATTGAGTTGACGTAATAGTGATGAAATCAAACAAATAGGCAAGAAAATAAATAAATAAACACATAGAAAACACAAAAATAAAAATATAACTTTGAAATAAAAAATAAACAAAAATATCAAAAATAAAATCAAAATAAAGCATCCTAATAATGACCATGCCCCAGTAGGGAAAATTGAGGATAAATAACTAGGTTTAGACAAAATAAATGTTTTTGGTATTTTTAAATATTTAAATGTTTTTAGAATTTTGAGGTATCTTAACTCGATCAAAAATGATAAGATACCTACTCATAAAATGTTGAGACCATGGCTTAGGGGGACTGAGGTGACCTCAACATAAATTGGGCATGACCTACATAGTCCTAATATCATGTGAAGTCATAGTAATCCATCTACACAAAAGGTAAGGAAAAACCAACTAGGTCTCAACAATTTCTCATATTCAGCAAATGGCTAGTTGACTGAAAGTAGTAATGACAAAGTGAGACAATAATGCATAATAAATAAATGTTACCCCTAGTTTTCACATAGGTTATTATAACTAGGATATAATTACATAGATCAATGATACTAATTTTTCCATAGGTGGTTATAATTAGTAGCAAGACTAGTGAAACACTGATTTACCCATAGGTGGTTATAATCAAGCTCACATAAACCAATTTTGATATAGGATGGAAAATGAAAGATATCTTTCCAAATCAACTATCATACTACTTTCATAGACTATCATTGAAAAATATATTTGATTGATTATTGAAACTTCATCTAAATCTGCTCATGAAAAGTATAGGAAGAACCAAAGGAAGCAAGATCGAAATAGGATTGGGTAGTATGACTACAAGTAGGCTTTGGTTTAGATAGGAATGGAATGATAGGATGGCATGGTCTTGATATAGGATAATTATGGGTTTTAATAGATTAGATAAAATGATAGGAGGGTTCCCCCCAAGTAATGGGGTGACTGACAAAGATATGTGATAATGGAAAAAGGAATATGGCAAATGAAATGATATGGTACATGTTTTCAGCCTAGGTGATTATTGGTTTTTGATGTGTTTGGCCTAGGTATGGTAGAAGGCATATGATTCTATTATTCTTGTTAAAGTGGAGATGCATGTCTTGATCAGTAAATGATACAAACAAAATAATCAATCATGTTAATCTGATATCCCACACCTCATCTAAATAGTTTCTCTATCAAGAACTAGCTATAGATTTGGTCATCAAGAATGCTTTTGTGATCTTTCTTGGTCATTGATTTTGATTCCCTTAAGCATCAAGACAAGGTATTTTTGTAGCCTCTACAAAAGAAAGTGTAGCTGTGGATGGTAAATAAAGAAAATAATGGATGGTAGGTTTGATTGTGAACTATAATGGTAGATGATAATGTAATGGGTAATGGTTGGGAAACAAACAAAGATTAGAACATTTAGTAACATGTAATGTTGTTGATGTTGGATTAGACATAAATTTGGTTGTGGTAGGCCTAAATACTTGTTCTTTTGATAGGACAACCATTTTTTTCTATTGTTTGGGCTTGAGAGTAACTACCATTTGATTAGGATATAGATTATAAGTTATTTTGATTTGATCTTGAATAATGTCTTCATTAAGTAGTGAAGAAATTTTGTGCTCAACTAGTGGCACCTCAATGAGGTTTTCACCAATGAAGTTGTCTTGATTGTCCTATAACACCTTTGAGAATATTTCACTAATTAATATTGGTTTTTGTATTTGATTATCTTATAGTTATTTTAAAAAAATTTCACTAGAAGATGTTGAGTTTGAACTTTGATTGTCCCCTAGCGCCTATGAAACAATTTCACTAGGAGAGTGTTCTTCAAATACATGAATGTGGTATTGGCCTCCTTGCTCTTATTCAAATACTATGTCATCATGAATGTAGTTTAATAAAGTGTGATTTGATTGGTCCCAATCAACACTTATGGGAGATGAAATGTTAATGAAATGGATAGATTGGTTGATGGTAATGGTATGTGGAATGGATATTGGTAGCAAAATCCTCATAAAAGATACTAGGAGAATTTGTATCAAAGCTAAGGTACTGATCATCAAAAACTATAGAAGGATCACAAATGTATTCAAATTGATTTATGAGGCATGAGTAACTGATATTATAATAGTCATGAATGTATTCTATTTTTGAATTTAATTCTGACTCATTGGACTTTGAATCTAATGTTGAGACTAATCTTGATTATGATTTTGTTGTTAAATCTAATGTTAGTTCAAAAATAGAAACTAACTCTAATTTTGCTTCTTCATCTGATGGGTACTTTGTTACAATTATGTCTTGTTGAATTTTTTGTATTTGATAAGTAATAGCCTATGATAGCATAATGGTCTCCAAAAAAACTAGTTTGTTAGAGTAACACTCCTTTAGGATGGAAAAAAGGTCAAGAGACAACTCCTTAGAGACTAGCTTGTCAATAAGATTCTCTTCAAAAATAGGCATATGATCAAGGTAATGGTTTGTCCAAAGGAAGTTATAATCATTAAGAAGTGACTTAGCAAATACTAGATCATCAAAATGAGACTCCTTGACAAATGGTATAGGATCAATAGGTGATTCATCATAGGTTAACTTATCACAAGTGGTTGGTTCAACAAAAATATCTTGGATTGGCTATTTTTTGGCCTTGGTTTCTAATGAGTTGGAAAATACTAGTTTTGAACACATCTTGGTCTTCAAATGATTGGATGGGTTGAGGTTTTGATTAGATTGGTACTAGATGAGGAATAGCCTATGGTTGGATAATGGTAGGACATTAGGGAACATTATTTCTCACATGAGCCAAAGGATGAAGTCTTTAAATGGAAACGATAGTGTAGTGTGGAGCTTAGTTTCTCATATAAGCCAAAGGATGAGGTCCTAGAATGATGGAGTGGCATTGTGGAGATTTATTGTTCACACAATCTAAAGAATTTAAGTCTAACTCATAAACCATTTCATCCCAATATTGAGTTGGATCATAAGCTAGTTCTTGAATATATTCTATGTACTAATTATTGTAAAGATGTATGGATCTATATCCCAAACACCATTATCTGTAGTTGGATCTTAAAAGTCCTCTTCGTAAACCATATCATCCTAATTGGTAATTTGATTTTTATTTTGTGTATTTTGACTATGTTTCCCATATGGAGTATTTTAGGGAGAATAATAAAACTCAATAGAAAATCTTTCTTTATAGGGGTTCCTAGTGAGATTTTGTGGGGCCATTCTATCATACACTAGATTGTACATGACTACACCATAAGTGTATCTAGACATATTTGAAAAAATGATGAAAGGTCCAAAATAAAAGGCTTAGAGTTATATAAACTCTAAAAAACTATGTTTAAAGGAAAAATGGTTCAAACTAGGTCTAGCTGAGTTGAAAGTGGAGCTATGTCTCTAAATAATGATTTGATCATAGAGCTACATCTCCAAAATGGTTTGTGATAAGACTTGAAATAAAATAGTCTAACATCAAATGTCATACACATAAAATTTCAAGCGTCTGAATAAAAACTAACATGTCAAATTCTAGGTCAAAGTGATCCAAACAAGGTCTAAACTAGGAAAGGGAAAAGAGTCACTAAGTCTTTTGTCCAAACATGGAGTCAAAAATTAGGCTCAAATAGGTTGTTCTAGGACTTTCAGCTAAACGATGTCAAAATCTAGACTTGAAATAAAATATTGATCTAAATTTAATTTAATCTAATAAGTTTGGAAACAACTTTGACACAGAACCAACACATAGAATCAAATATAAACATGAATAGTTGGTATAATCCATAAGGCAATAGTCTCTTGAAGAAAGGCTATGTTCTCCCAAACAAATGCACAAACAATGATGAGGATATGCATTGGACAAATAAACAATCAATATTCTTCAAATTTGGGTAATCAATTAACTAAATTTATGCAACCTAAATTAGAAATATCTATGTATCATCCCTATGAATTGAATCCTAAACATAAATCAATAAATGTTTTAATCCAAACTTTGGCAAGGTGAATTAAGAACTCAACATTGAAAACTAGGATTTGACCAAACAAGCTAGACAAGATTGGATAACATGACATAGCATAAACAAGGTCCAAATGTCTAAAGTGACATGGTTTGAAACAAATAGGTTTTTATGCAATGGTAAACAAGTCTTGAAAAAAATTGAGAAGCTTAACGTCATAAGCATGCTTGAATGATGTGATCAATTTTATGTTTCAAAGATTCAAAGGCAAAAATGGTTTTACATTTTTTGTATAGCATAACATTACCCCTCTCAAACAAGTAACATACACACAAACATGTTTAGAAAAAAGTTGAAGGCACAAGTGTGGTGTAAAATAGATAGCATAACACCTCTTTAAACAAAAGAGTGACATATAAACAAATTAGTTTTGACATGGTTTACAAACAAACATATTATTTTCATTCTCAAAAGACCAAGTAAAAAAATGACAAAATACAAGTAAATCAGCTAAATTTTTATTAAGGGTGCGAAAAAATAGGGTTGACTAAAATTAATTAGTTTTCAATCATTTCTAGATGGATCCCACATCTACAAACTTTCATGTTAGCAAATAAGAGAAGAAACACTTTAATTGGGTGTTTTTGGCACTTGGCTTATTGCAAAAAGTTCTTGTCCTTTTTGCAACCACTACATATATCTCTTTCTCAGTGTAGTGAAATATCTAAAGTGTAGGTATGTCTCATGTGCAACTCTAACATTATAAGTTAGTTTAACCACTCAAACCTCTGATCCTAGTGGGAGTGCTTGAAGTCAGTTTTAGGAGATGAAACCCCAAGTCAAATCTTCCCTATAGAACTTACAAGAGGTAATGAAGTCCCCCTCATAAGCCAAGATGCAATAAAATAAATGACTGATATAAAGACTTTAGGGTCATTTTAAGATCACCCAAACTATTTTAAGTTTTTAGGAATTAATTTAAATGACATTCTTTCTATGCCTTAGACTAGGCTCAAATTACAATGAGATGGCACTTTTGATCCCAAAAGTTCCCTAAAGGGGATATATGGGATAACATCATGCACATCGCTTTTCACTAATATAATCAATAAGTAAGTTTTGCAAACAATTGAAGTGATGTTTATTTCTTGCAACAAATTTGAAAATGTTTGCTTAGATTCATTACTATCCCTTTGGCTTTAGTAAAAAAATAGAAAATATTGCATAAAATAGCCACATGATGGCAATAAAAACCTAAGTTCATTTTAAACCCAAATTTAAAATTCAAGACTTATCTTAGATTCATTATTAAAACACCAAATTGAAAATGTTTCAATATTTATGATGTGTTTTAAGCACTAAATTAAAAGCACATAAGACTTATCTAAATCTTATGTTTATTTTAGGCACCAATTCAAATGTGTGAGAAACATGACATGCTCATAAAAATCCAAATTTGAAGTGTGCATGATTTTAACCAATTTCCTTTCAAACCCAATTTGAAAGGTTTGTGGTTAGTTAAAAACATTTAAATATACTTCTAAAATACCTTATCAACCTAAAAAACAAGATTAAAATGACTTACTTTAAAGCACTTAGGAGTTTGAGCAAATGACATTAAGAATTTAGCTCTCAGGTTGACAGTTAAGTTGGGTTGATAGTCAAGTTGGGTTGACAAGTGAGTTTGTTTGGAAAAGTGAGTTGGGTTGGATAGGCAAGTTGGGTTGATAGGCAAGTTGGGTTGGCTAGCGAGTTGGGTTGACAATTGGGTTAGGTTGAAAGGTGAGTTGGGTTGATAGGTGAGTTAGGCTACATAGCTGAGTTGGGTTGGATACGTAAGCAAGGCTGGAAGCTGAGTTGGAATATTAGGCAAGTTAGGCTAGAAGATGAGTTGGGTTGGTAGGTGAGTTGGGTTGATAGGAAAGTTGGGCTCAATAGACAAGCTGGGCTGGTAGGTGAGCTAGGCTACATAGTCCTGAGAACAAAATTGCGACTCACCAAAAAATGTATTTTTGCTCAATTCGTTTTCTTCTTTACTTCCACACTATAAGATCTTGCATGGAAAAGGTTAGTATTTTGATTTTAGGTGAAATTTGGCCAAATTTGTGAGGCTAGGTCCCACCAAGTATGCTATTTTTGAAAATAGTCATACAATAGGGGGAGATTAGTATTATGTTAGTGAATAAAACAAATCAATCAAAAACACTCTAAACTAACACCCTAAGCCTACCTCAAAGGAGGAGCTTAGTTTAAAAATAAATTAAAACACAACTACAACATGAAAGAAACACCTTCCTTCACCTTCCTTGGATTCTTTAAAATGCTTGTTGTAGTGGCTTGCTTCATTTGTGCTCATGAACTTTGCATCAATGAAGTGTAGCTACCTCCATCTCTCCTTGGCACCTTATTTGGCTTTGACTTGGCTTAGATTGGCTCAAAATTTTGTCATTATAACACTAAGATTCAATGATTTTGCATGCATTTGGGCATTATAATATTGGCATAAAAGAGCTTAAAATTCAATAGCCAAGGCCTCCTATTTATGGATTTTTGAAATGATTTAGAATGAACCTGAACCATCCATATTAAGATGAAGATGTGTGGCTAAAGATTAATTTAATTATGTAATTAAAATTCAAAAATAAGCTCATCAATATTTGGGATAGAGGGGCATTAACTAGGCATGGAGGTCTTTATGAGGCATGGGAGGCATTAATTTAGATATTTGTGGCATTTATAGCTTGTGGATACCACCCCATAGGATGATGTCATTTGATGATGTAGATATTCAATATCAATTTATAAAAATAAATATTTAAAAATTTCCTTGGAAAATTGACTTAAGATCCTAATTTGGTTTAATTATCCTTAAACATGATTAGTCAACTTTGATACAAAACCTTGGCAATTTGTGCACAAACTAATCAAATTGGTCAAAATTTCATATTATTGGCTCAAAATTTGATTAGATTAAAATTATAAGTTGATGCTATATGCATTGGAATTGTATTCCTATTTAGGATTTTATCAATATAAAATAACAAAGGCACATGTCTTGTGAGATAAATTTGATAGAAAAGAACAATCTAGAGTACCCAGGTGCAAAAATTTCATTTTGATTCGAAGTGATCTAATCAAAGTTAACTGCTTCATAAATTGCATTTCCCCAGTTAATGACACTCTAGCCAAAATTGGTACTTGAATATATCAATTTCAACTCATTTAATGTGTTTTAAGCCAAATTATGCTTTTTGGGGGAAATTGGTCAAAAGCCTATTTGATGGTCATTGGTGGCTAGATTTAGGTGTCTACATGCCATACAAAATATTTTTAAAATTATAATGTAGATCATTTCATGCATATTCATATAGTATATTTCACCCTTGTGAACACACACCTTCCCACACATAAGGGATACATACATAATTTTGAGGTGCTCATTAGATTATTGGATATGTAATAATTTCTCATTGATATAGGTTTTTCACTAAATTTTATCTATTTCAAATCAAAAGGAAAGCAAAAAAGATTGATGGGGATAAGTGATTATAATGAACTTAGATTGGTTTGTGCATTATATCTAGACATTTTGAGCACTCCTCTTTGGCTGGGGAGGACTACTTAAAAGTAAGAAATCACTACCATAATATGTTTGTTACTATCTAAATGAGTGGGTTACCAAGCTACGTGCTTGTTCTAGGAAGTGTGAAACTTCCTTAGAGATGACAATCCACTTTTGAGAGACAAAAGAGTAATAAATAACTAAAAGAGAGTGAAAAGAGATAAAAAAAGAGATATTATTAACGTTATTAAAAACCTATATGCAGTAAAGAGTGGTAAGGTATAGGTGATGTATTTTATTTATATTTTAGAATTTGTTTGGGTAGGTTTTAAATAGGTTAAAGAATCTATAGTCATTGACATTAGTAGGGGAGTCACTCACACCAGTTATACTATCAAGGTTGGTGGTGGAGGTGACCGATGTTGGTTAGGTTATCAAGGTTGGTAGGGGAAATAATTGTTTGGAAGATTTTACAAGGCTTTTACGAGTCTATAAAATGGTTTGGATCATGTTTGGGAGGTTGGTGAGAGTTATGAGAGAGTGTGTGTAGTTTGGGTAGATCTGGTTAGAGGTTTGGTGTGTCAGGTTAAGGGGAAATAAGTGAGGAAGATTTTTGACTCCCTCATGGGGGTTCAATCATAAGTGTGTAAAGTAATGCATAGTAGATATAAAGTGATAGCAGAATAAATGTTTAAAAGACCTACTAAATAAGTGGTGTACTTAGTTTTAGTGGACATTAAATGATAGGTGCTAGATTGATGATCCTTATCAGGGAATCTAAACCTAAATGCTTGAACAAAGATAACAAGTAGGTGATTTTGGTCCTCAAGATCTTAGTTTTTTATCATGATTGACTTACACAAGATTATACTAATCCAGGATATCAAAAATAGAATGTTGAGAGCTTGAATGCAAGTAAGAATGAATTTTCTTAATTTTTACTTACCTAAAATTTAGGTTGGAGTTTACCTTATATTATCAACATAGGTGATCCTATTGATGTCAGATATGGGTTGACTAACTTTAGCAACCATAGAATAGGTAAACCTTACTATTTTTAGCTAATTATCTATTTTTTTGTGTGTCAAGTTTGGCACCTATTAAAAAATAGTAAAAATAAGAGGTTAAGAAGTAGTTCATTGATTAGGAATTTAGTTTGGAAGTGGGAATAAGTCTTGGGTAGTTAGAATGAGGGGACCAGGTCTTGACATGACTCATCAGGTGAGAATTAGTCATAGTTCAAGGTGGCTAGGTAAGGTGATAATAGGGGTTTTTAATTAACTTAATTAAGTATTTTAAATTAATTAAATGTGTGTAGGGTTTCAACCTAGCGAGTTATGCATGTGTGTGTGACATAATTTTGGTGTCTACATTTACCCTTTTTTGTCTTATAATTTTTACTTATAAGTTTTCAAGACAAAAATAAGATTTAGATGCTCCAAGTATTGAATGAGGTATCCCCCCTAAAAATGGGAATCTATAGAGGAGAAACTAGAATCAAGTACCAATTGATAAAAAGGTAATTGGGTGAGTGGTGGAGAATTTGAGTGTCAGTTTATATGCATAAAATACTATGATATATATTAAAAAAAGTCAATAATAGACAAGGTTAAGGAGGACTTGGATAGAAGTAACCAAAGCACAACTTGTAAGTGATAGTTGAGAGGTCAAAACAATCAAATTTGTAACTCCAATGGTCGATGTGTCTTAGGTATCGAAGGTAAGAAGTGCCCCTAGGAAACATAAAAGGGTTTAAGGGGATAAGATGAGCTTGGTTTCCATCCAAAGCACCTAATATACATGTATATACATAATAGCCAACTATAGTGATATGGCATAAGCAGTCAAGACAACCAATGCGAGGTGGGTGTAAAAGTGTCAATGACTGAGGAGATATTCATGATCTCTAAGCAAAGTCATTATGGGTGAAGATGTAAGTGATATTCAATGGTGTTCATCATGGTTGGGGAGATATATGTGATATCCAATTTCCCTAGTGTATGGGTAAAGTTTGAAAATTTGGGTTTGCTTAAGTTGGTAAAACTTTATTGGAATGGTACTAATGCTAGTGATATTTATTGATATCACTAATAAAAAGTACTGACATCAGTAAACTTAGGGAAACATTTCCAATGTCAATATGTGTAAGAATTGACATCAATAGATTAGGTCAAGAATATCAACATTGTTGGCTAACCAAAGTTGACAAAAAAGAGGTTTGGTAGCTGACCAAACTCATTTACAACATTATGATTGGAGAGAAGAAATAGATCTTAAGAGTGACTATGATGTCAGAGCAAGGAGGGGACCCAGTAGGAGGCACACCACCATAATAGCCAACTTTGCTAGCCAAGAGGAGAAAGAGAGATGAGATAAGAGTCTCTACTAGTTGGCTTGAAATTTGATCTGGGTATTTCTATTTTTTAGGCTATTTTAGAGGTGGGGTATAGAAAATGTTTGTAGAGGGGTAGAAAATAGTGTAAGTTAGTTGTATAATAGGTTGGGGGGTTATTTAGGTAGTTATTTTAGGTGAAATTTATAATTTTGGATATATGTCATTTAGTCCTAAGGCCAAACTAGTCACCGATGTCGATTGATATGGAATTGAGGTTAGTAGGTGGCTACCAATGTCAGCTGACACTAAGGATTATAAAGCACTAATGTTAGTAGTAGTGCTAACATTGATGACTATGAATGATTGGAAAATAGAAAAAAGGTCAATTTGGATCCTTAGTAGAAGTAGTTAACTAGCCTAATGGCTAAGCTAGCCTCAGAAGACCCTATGTCGACTGAGTGTTGCCTACATAGCCTAGTTTAGGGCCTCAAGCCAATGTAGTTCTCCCAGAGCCTAGGGAAAATATCTAAAATTGTATGTTAGGTAAAATGGGTAAAATGGTAGGTTGAGATAGGTCAAAAGGTCTAGGTTTTTAAAAACATATGGCATAGTATCAAGGGTTAGGGATATAGTCTGTGAGGCCTAAAATCATGATAGGTAGGTAGGCCTACGGTGGAGAGAGAGATGTAGTAAAGCTTAGGGTAGAGAGAAAAGAGTAGGATAGTTATTTAGGTGGGTATATGGCCAAGCTAAGCTCAAAATACCTTATGTTGATTAAGTGATACCTACATATCCTATTTTAGGGCCTCAGAGCAATATAGTTATCCCAACGACAAGGGAAAAAGATAGTGATAGAGTATATTAGAAATTATGTGACTTGAGTTATTGTGTATAGATGTAGGTGAGAATGGAGCTAACATTAAAATATCATCTACCAAGGTTGTTGACATATATGAGGATGGATGTCACTCCAGATGAGTGAGAGCGTATGGTAGCTTTGGGGGTATGAGGAATGTGATGATATTGTCAAGTCACCTAGGATGTGTCCTTGATGATAGAATTGATTGAGAGGTGGGATCACACCACCAACACCTTCCATCTATAAACTAGAGAGTTGATAGTGACTCAAGAGGATGTTTATAGGATTTTGTGGCTACTACTCTAGGGTGAGGATCTTTTCACGTGCTTTAAAGAGGAGTATGATATACACATGTTTGCATTATATGGAGATCATGTGAGTGAGGTGACCTATGATTCTGTGAGTTTTGTATATGAGTCACTTTATATGGCTAATGGGGAATAACATCAATTGAGCATCCTGATGATGATTAAGATCATGGTGTATGCATTACCAAATGTAGATGATTGTAGATTTTTTATTACATTGATAGGTGTGCTTTCATAGATAGTTGAGCAATGGACTATTTTTGCCTAGGGTCTAGTATTTTTATCATAGTTATATAGAGAGCTATGGGGTTTGAGACTATGATGGTGATACAGTTTATGTGTCAGCAATCTACTATATTATTGGGTGTATGAGCACATCATGGTGGAATGACCACTAGGGTTACCTACCACTATCTTGGTCAGCTTCAAGGTTAGTTTTAAATGGTAGAGAGAGGGCATGACACAGACCTAAGTGGATGGCATGGTTTAGGACATTGCCTATTATAGGCATATAATTGATGGTTTGATCCTTATTGATATTTCTTGGAGACCCTACCTAACATACCTAGTTTTTATAGGATAGGCACAACAACTTGTGGATTTGCATAGCTCACTATGGGTCAGGGGCAGATGAGCTAGTGAGTTGCAGATGGTACCCATGACATGAGTCAAGAGGTAGTTTGGTCTAGTCTACTATATTTTTATTGTCTTCCCTTGATATAGGAGGGATGACATAGAGGCACCCTTGGCATTGCCCTAGGAGATAGATGGGCTCTATTTTGAGGAGTTACTAATAGGGCTAGGGGTTGGAGACTTAGGGTGTACATGAGATGTTCATTTATTTTTATGTTGAGATGTGTTTATTGTGATAGATGATGATGATGTGGATGATGATTATTTTATGATATGTTAATTTTGATGGTAATCTTGTTCATGTTAGTTGAGTTAGACTATCCTTTCCCATATATGTGATGCTATATGCAGAGTTGGTTGATTAGTTTCATCTTAGCATTTTTCCATATTTTGTGATGGTGTATGCTTAAAATGAATAGATTGGTTATGTTAGTTTATTTCAATATTTTTCCATATTTATGATGGTGTATGTGTAAAATAAATTGAGTATTCTTTAATAGTGTTGGTATTGCATTATTTTTTCATCTCAAATGGAGAGATTAACATGTGATGTGGATGGGAAAATAAAGAGGCAAAATGCTCATGCACTGACAAAGATCACAATTATAACATAAATAAGCTCAGGAAAATGAGCCTCTTTCATGATTTAAATCTCTAAACCATTGTGTTTGTTATAGAAGTGTCATGTTTACCTTATGTTAAGTGAGCTTCATAGTCCCTTGAAAGAGTGTTAGGGGAAAAATGGTAAAATGAGGGAAAATGTTTGGCTAACATAACCTACAAATTAGGGATGATATGCCCCTTTTGTAGGTGACCTGAGAGCTAATATAGGTAAGTGCATGACTTAAATCTTCTCTTTTATGTAAGATGATTAATGTAGGAAGCCTACAATGGGATGTTATATGGGTTAAGGTCAAATAAAGTTGTGAGAATCCTTTTTCATTTATTTTTTCCCTTTGAGAACAAATCTTGGCTTAGCCATCCTTCAAGGGAGTGGTCTAAGTATTTTTTTTAATTTTAAATAGCTATCCTTCAAGGGAGTAGTATATTGATAGTATCAAAGGGAAGTTACGTAGTTGTCCTTTAAAGGAGCAGTCTACATTGAGAAGCATGAATTAAGACTTTATAACTTGTTCAGATATACCTTTTTTATTTTTTATTATTTTATTTTTGTGGTGCTTTTAGTCATGGACAATACTATAGAGGCTTAGGAGTTGTCCACTTTGAGGGCAAAACCATACCACTATGTAAGTTAGCTAAGTGTATAGGAATAAGGGTGTAGAGGAAAGGAAATGAATGTAATAGGGATGCTTAATGGATGAGCTCAAGTTAAACATGAAGTAAAGTGACACTCATTTAACAGAAGAATGGTTTTAGGTGTAAGGCATTTAAAGGCTTGGGTTCTTGCCTTCCTTCAAGAGAAGACAAGCGATATTTTCCTAAGCCATATTTGTGAGTTATGATATAAGGTTTAAGCCAATTAGGAGCAAGGTTACCCAATTTGATTTTCTCCATGTTCATCACGTGTTGATTTTATTTTAAGATGACATCTCCTATATTGAAATCTTTCTCTTTTAGGTTTTTTTAATAAGTGCATTTGATATGCTCTAGATAGATTTGGAGGTGGTTGAGGGCTATGAGATGACGCTCATCAACCAATTCAAGTTGAGCCAAACTTTCTTGGTGAAAGTCATCATTAGTAAGTATGCCTTGTAGAGAAATTGAAGAGAAGGAATATGGACTTTAAGAGGTAAAATAGCCTCCATCCCATATACCAATGAAAAAGGTGTAGCACCCGTAGGGGTTAGAATGCTAGTGTGGTAAACCCATAAAGCAAATTTAATGTGTGTGTGCCAATCCTTGCCCATATCATTGACTAACTTCATGAGAATTTTGGTCAATGTCATTTTAGAAGCTTCTACCTATCCATTAGCTTATCGATAGTATGATGATGAGAAGATTAATTTGATTCCAAATGTATCACAAAGGATTTGAATAATCTTGTTTTTGAAATATTTGTTGTTATCTATTATAATTTTATGAGGGATGCCAAAATGATAGATGATATGATGGTTGATGAAGTCAATAATTTTATCAACTTTATTAGAGATGAGAAGGATGGCCTTGACCCAATTGGTGTAGTATTTAGTGGAAGTAATGATATAACAATGATAGAGGGATGAATGAGGGTTAATTTTTATAATTAGATCTAAGCCCCATTAGGAGAAGGGATAAAAGTCTTAGGTGAATTTTAATACATGACTAGGAATGTGAATAAGGTTATCATGTTGTTAACACTTCATGCAATGCCAAACATAATCAAAATAGTCTTGATGAAGTGTGGGCCAATAATAGCCAAGTGGAAGGATATGCTTGCCAATTGTGTGACCATTAAAATTCCCACCACAAATCCCATCATGGAATTCCTTAATAGTGAAGGGAGTTTTAGTACTAGTGAGGCATCTAAGGAGAAGACCATCAAAACCTCACTTGTAGAGAAGTCCCCCTAGTATAGTGTAACAAGAAACACATTTTATGAAGGCTTGTTTCCCATTATTGGAGAGATTAGAAGGGGTAATAGAGAAGGAAAGATAATCCATGAGTTGCTTGTACCATAAGTCATGTGGGTTGGTTGTTAAATTTCCAACAAAGAGGATGTTAGCTAAGACATAGGAGGGTAATGTTAAGTGATGCATGGTGACATACATTCTCAAGGAAGAGGATGAAGAGGGTATGTGTGAAGCAAGTGAAGCCATTGTATTAGCAAACTTTTTTATAGATCAAAGAATAATTTTTAAGAGATAGGAGTCAAATGATCACAATAGCATATCTACATGATGTTTACATCACTATAGAATTTTTTTTTTGAATAGGTAGGAACCATTAACTTGGTTAACCACTAACTGAGAATCACCAAAAATGGTTATAGATTTGATACGAAAGAAAAAATATATTTGAAGTCCTAAAATCAAAGCCTCATATTTAGCCATATTGTTAGTGCATTCAAAATCTAGTTTAAATGACAAAGGTAGAGGTTCACCATCTAGAGGAATAAGAATGATCCCTATAACCCCACCATGTTGGCATTTAGATCCATCAAATAACATCATCATTTGATAAGAAATGTCATTGGTGGAGAGAGTTGCAATGGATACATTAGGGAATTTAAGATTTAAAGGTTGATTGTCAGGTAAAGGGGTAGTAGCTAACTGGTCAGCTATTGTTTGCCACTTAATATACTTTTACTGAATGAATTATAAATCAAATTCATATAGAAGCATGAGCCACCAAGCTAAATATTGGTTGTGATATGGCTTGGAATGAATATATTTGAGGAGATCAATATGGGTGACTACATAGGTTTTGTGCTTTAGGAGATAATGACAAAGCTTGAAGGTGGAAAAGACTAATGTAAGGCAAATTTATTTAGTATGGGTATATAAAGTCTCATAGTCAATAAGCGTGTAGATTATGTAGTAAACTTCCTACTCTTGATGTTGGTCATCTTAATGTACAATCATAGCACCTAAAGAATGGTCTATTAAAGAGAAGTATAGTTAGAAAGGTTGATTTTCCTTAGGTGTAATAAGAACCAATGGGGAAAGGAGGTATTTTTTATGTACATTAGAAGATTCTTGGAAATTTTTATTCCAAAGGTAGGAGACATCCTTTTTGATGAGATGGTGAAAGGGTTGGCAATGATCTAAAAACTAAGAAATGAAGTGGCAAATTGATTGAAGTTTGCCCTATAGGCTATGGAGTTGTGTTATATTAGTAGGTAGAGGCATCTCTAGGATTAATCTAACCTTAGTATGATTGACCTTGATACCATGGAGATAAATGATAAAACCTAAGAGCTTATCAAAAATAACACCAAAGACACATTTCTTTGGGTTTAGTCAAATGTTATATTGGAGGAGATGAGTAAATATGGTTTTGAGAATCATCAAGTGTTCTTGACAAAGTTTAGACTTGCCAAATAGGTCATCTATGTAATTTTCCATAAGTTTGTGTAGGAGATCATGGAAAATTTAAGTCATAGCGCATTAGTAGGATGCACTAGAGTTATTTAGGCCAAAAGGCATGACCTAATAACATAAAGTCCCCCATGGGGTAGTAAAGGTTGTCTTGTGTTGATCCTTAGGAGAAACTAAGATTTGATTATATCTAGAGAATCCATCCATAAGTGATAGCATCTCATGACCAACTATCATATTAATAAGTTGGTTGATACCTGGTAATGGGAAGTCATATTTTTGAAAAGCAAGGTTTAAATCATGATAGTCATTGTAAATGTGGATTCCCCTAGTCACTTTTGTTATAGGAACAATATTTTAAATCCATTGTGGGTAGTCAAAGGGTTGGATAAAGTTAATAAAAAGGAGGCATTAGAGATCTTCTTTGACAAGAAGAGAAATATGAGGATGCATCTTATGAAGTTTATGCTTAATATGTTTAGCATCTTGATTGGTGAAAATGTTATAGGTGATCATAGAGGGGTCAATTCTAGGCATGTCATTATAAGACCAAGAAAATTATTTGCTATGGTCATTAATAAATGTGGCATAATTATCTTGCTCAGAGGAATCTAAAAATTAGCAAATCTTGAGGATGTGAGGGTTATTGTGAGAGGGTAGGTTGATGTGAATGGTTGATTCATTTAACATAGTTTATGTTTTAGATGGGAGTGATTTTTGGATATAGGAAACATCTGCACCTGTCTATGTGAGAATTACAACATCATCTTGACATTGGATAGTTTTAATAGTGGGAGAGTCTTCACCAATTATTTAGAATGAATGAGAGGAAGGGACCTTTTTTCCTTACCCTAATGATAGGTGAGAGGCCCTAAATGGATGGTATTTATTGAAAAAAAATTACTAGGTATAGCTACCTTCGATTTAATAGGTGATGGTGGAGAAGAAGGTAGAGAAGGAGGGATTGGTTCTTTGATAATTGGTACATGGGAAATTTTAATGAGATTAGTTGGTTTTTCATATCCCACGCTATGCCTCTTTTTGGCATTTTTAATGGTGTTGCTTGAAGGATATTCAATAGCCATATGGACACCTTGTTTGGAATGACCCAAACTAAATCCTTTCAAAGCACACCTATAGAGATAGGTGTGATTGAATCTAGGGTTACTCAAGAAAGATAAGTCATAGGTAAATGGTTGTGGTGAAGAAGATGGATTGCTGACAATAGGAGCTTGATGAATTCCCCCATATGTGAAATTGGTTCTAGGGTTAGGGGGAGGGTAAGGGATGACTGTCCTAATATAGGGATCATAATTTGGGTGAATTGGAAGTATTATATACTATTGTGGAGTATAGAACATGCTGAGCATAAACAAATGATATTCAATGAGTGACAAATGTTGAAAGGTCTCTTGCATGGGATCCTTGTCAAGAATTTATGTTTCTAGTATCTGTGTAACTAGGGGAGTGGAGCTTATGGAAGCTTTAGAAGTATCATGAAATAAAGATGGTGTTTTCAATGTAATGAGAACATCATTGGTACTATAATTCATGTTGCATGTTTTAAATCGAGGTGGGTCAGTAGGTATGACATGTACTTGTCCATCATGTTCAAACTTGACACAATGGTGCAAAGTTAAGGGTACACATGCCATAGCATGTACCTAAGGTCAGCCAAGTAATATGTTATATTGGAAATATCCTTCCATAACATATAAGAGATCAAGAATGATGTAGGGACCTACATGGATATGTAAGATAATAGTGTCCAACGTAGTAGTTATAGTATCGTTAAAGGAATAGAGCATTGCATCAGTTTGAAACATGCAATTATTAGGAAGGGCTAGTTATTTGTTGGAATGGTGGAAATAATATTAATACTATATCCCCCATTGATCATGACTCTCTTGACATGAGTTTGATGAATATATGTGATAATAAAAAGGGTAGAATCCTGATATTTAAGGTGTTGAAGTGGAATTTCTAAATCACTGAAAGAAATCAGGGAGATAAAATTAAGGAAGTCAGCCAAAGCTAAAAGATGTTGGGGATCATCTTATTTTACCTCAATCACTTACAAAGAACTAATCAAATTTTTATGGTGTTAGGATGGGTTCTGGATTAACTCATACAAAGACATTTTCATAAGAGTTTGGTGAAGCTATTTCACCATTGAACTTTTAATATTGTCTAAAGATGTTTTAGGAACACCCAAGATAGATATCTTAGGATTAGGAGGAGTGTCTTTTGTGACGGCATGGGTCCAAGGAGAAGTGACCTTTTCTTTAGCTTTATATTTTTGTTTTTGTGACTGTGTGGCCACATTAACTATGTTGATTTGAACTGTCAGTGAAGAAGGTTGTAAAGGGGTTACATCAACATCTTTAGTTTTGAATTTAGGTGGAATATTAGGAGACACTATGGATGAAAAAGGTGGAATAATAAGAATGTTAACAATAGTATCATCAAAGAGAGTGTTAACATCGAAGTTTTGTCGAATAATTGTTGTGAGAGCTTTACAACTCTCAATATCATGTCCAAGTGAATGATGATATAAAAACATTTGTGTATCATTAAACCAAGATGGCTTCATTATAAGAGGACTATAAAGATTAATGGGAGGAAGAGTTATTATGAAAGATTACAATGACTAACATATGAAAAAGCTTTGAGAGACTACAAGTGAGCTTGAACTTGTGTTAATAAGAGTGGACACCTTTTTTTTTGATGTTGGAAAGGTAATATTATGTGGTGCCTTGTTTGGAGATGGTGGAGTTATGTGTTTTGCTATCACTTTCTTAGTGTCAGATGTGAGATGCCTACCAAATGGTAAAGGTAAAAGTGGAGGTAGCTTAACATTTTATTTTGCTTGGATAGGCAATATTCCAAATAAGGTAGAAGGATATGGCCCCAAAATGGATGGTAAAGTTGAGGGTTGATGAAGGGATTGGTGAGATCTAGAGAGCTTAACATTTTTTTGTAATTTAGGTCATGAAAATCTAACTTGTGGTTGAGGAGCTAAATTTAATTTCACCTATGACTGAATTCAATTAGAGATGGTGCGTACGCCTAAGGGTCAAATCTACTTTAATGTAGTATATTCCTACGAGGGTGAGGGTTCTGACATAGATGGTTCAACTTCAAGTTCTTTTGGTGAAGAAGCTCTATTTTTTTCAAAAACCTTGGGGTAAAGGGTAGTAAGAGGATTAGTGGTAAAGGTTAACATTGGTTGTGTTAGATAAGGAGTTTTTAGATGGTCCTAAAATGTTGCATGATCTATCTTTGTGGAGTCAAGAAATATAGACTTTTTACCATTTGTGAGAATGGTTTAGATGAAGTTGATGTAATTCTTACAGTTGTGTCTTTAGAAGGCTGAGGTGTTTGGGAAAGAGGGAAATTGTTGGTTTTTGCTACTTCAGGCCAAACATAAGAGAGAACCACAATGGGCTCCTCTTTGAAAAATATGGGAGAAGAGATATGGTTTTCCATGAGTAGAGGGACACAGGTGAAGAAGGTTCCTTAAGAGGGTAAAGCATAGGTATTATGGCTCCATCAACATTTGGGTGAGACATGGGTAAAGTATGATCCTCCATAAGTAAAATAAGGGTTAAGAATGGTATAATTGGGGTAGGCACAATATATCTCTCATCTATTATGGAGTATATAATACTAAATCCTCTAAGTGCAAAGGTGGAGTGGGTGGGTTACTAATCTCTATAGGTGGTGGAGAGGTATGCAAAGAAGTTTCCTCAAGAGGGTATAATGTAGGAATGATGTTCCCTTCAACATGTGGTTGAAGAACATGTAGGGTGTGGTATTCAAGTGGTAAGAGGATATGAAATATTAGTGCAAATGAAATTGGCATTATTGGCTCCTCGTGTGGCAAATGAAGTGGTAAAGGAGGTTCTTCCTCTCAAGGGAGTGGAACAGGTGAAATAGGCTCTTCTACCTGAAGAGGAAAAATGGAAAAATAAATGCTACCAAATGTGGGGGAAGAGTCAATAAAATGGATGTCTCTTGCTGAGTGGAAGGTTGAACTAGAGGTAAAGGAAAGAACATATTAACAATATGGATATTATGATCACCTGAGTTAGTTATGGTTTAGACAATATTTTGATTTGTTGAATGGTTAGGAAAAGGGTGTTTGAACACATCCATACTTTGATTTGGTGGGGCATTAGGATTATCCAAGATGAGATAGCCTCTATCAAGAATATCTTGAACAATGTTCTTTTATGTGTTATAGTTATTAGAATTGTGGCCTTTCACTTGATGGCAACCGAAAAACTCATCGTCATTGTACCAAGTTGGGATAAGATGGGAAGGGTTGAACTGTATAGGAGGTTTTGTCTGAGGAAGGTTTATGACACCTTATTTAAATATTTTCTCCAAGATGGATGTATATGACTCCCCAATGGGAATGTATTGTCTTTGTCCATACCATTGTTGGAATTACATGGTTAGATTTTTGGAAGTTGAGGAATTTGATTGGTTTGTGGTTGTAGAAGAAGCTGACTTAATGACCACTACATTGGTAGAGCCTTTAGATTTTTGGTTTGACGGAGAATTTTTAGAGGAAGAGTCATTTGATTTATAATTGGGATTCTTACTATGTAACTTGAATTTACCTTCATCTATAGCATGAACCTCAAGTTCTCATGCTATTGTAAAGGCCTCATCAAATGTATAGAAAGTTTGTACCTAGAGTCTGGATGAGATGTGCTTAGCACATGCCCTTGAGAATATCTAAATAATCTTAGGTTTGGGTAAGGATAAGGAGAGTTTATTGATAAAACTTCTCCAATGAGTGACAAAATTTGCAATAGACTTGTCATCAAATTGTCTAATGGAATAAAGGTCTGTTATAGAAACCTTCTTAGAAATGTTAATAGAGAAATGGTCTAGGAATATTTGTTCAAGTTGGGTAAATGAGAAAAGGGAGTGCTAAGGTATAGAGCTATACCAATCTAAGGTAGCACTTGAAAGAGACATAGGAAAAGTGTGAAGTAGTAATGCATCATCATGCCATATTAAATACGAAGCATGTCTAAATGCTCAAAAGTGTTATTATGGGTCCTATTTACTCTTGAAATGAGTAAATTTAGGGAGTTCCCATTATCTTAGATAAGGGTGAATAGTCATATAAGGATGGATTAGTTCATTTCATATCTAATAATAAGATAACACATTCTTTGAACCAAAAATAGATGTCTCTAGATTAGACATCTTCTCCATCAGCATCTTAATGATGCCTGGAGGGGGATTAGTTTTTGGAATACCTTATAAGTTATATGTAACCTGATAAGGTGGAAGCTATTGCTAGATTACATAATCAATAAGAATTTTGGCTTGAAATCATGTTAATACCATGCAAGAGGAAGTTTAAATAGTCCTATGACCTTGTATTTGAAATAGAATAAGGAAAAACCAATTTTAAGTGTGGTTAACTAGGATATTTTAGTTTTTTATTTTGAGTTGATGAAATTACATAGTCACCAACATCGGTCACTTGACAGATGTTGGTACAAAATTTTTACTGACGTCAGTGGTTTAACTAATGATGGTAGTAAAATCTATCGATACCGATAGATCTAAATGATGTTGATCACTATGATATCCTAGGCTATGGAGAATATAATTTTGTAAGAAATCAAAAGTTGAAACTAGGTAAAAAAAATAGATGTAAGAGGTATATGTAAAAAGGAAGAACACTCAGAAAACTTGAGATAACAAGTTATACAAATTAAGGATTAGAAATAGTATTGATTTTGTAAATCAATAGGAAAACATCCTTACTAACTCCAAAATATATAAATAAACAAAAAAGTGGAAAGATAACATACAACCAACAATTTTTAAGTCTTAAATATTAATTTTTAGTCTCGTGTTGGCTTATGCCTTAATCAGATAGTGAGAAGGGAATGTGGTTATCAAAGGTACTAGAAAATAATCTAGATCTAGTTTCAAGTTAGTTTTAGTGATCAAGAGGAAATTTGTGTTATACCAAGTATGTGGCTTGTTATAGGAGCTTATTTTATGAACTTCATGAAACTAGAGCTGAGCTAAGCTGCTTAGCCAAAATATACTTTCTATCTAGAGTTTATACTTGCTAGTGAATAGAGTGGGTTCTCCCCTTGGTGGTGAAATCCAAGTAGGATAGCTGGGTAGGGTAAGGTGATCCACGAGGTGATGAAATATTAATGGGCCTTTTCTTAGGTGAGTTTAGATGTTTATTTATGTGAATATGATTTGGTTGTGTAACATAGGTGCACTACAATTTATTCAAAATGCTTGTAATTAACTAGGTGAGTTAATATGCAACAAATAAACAATGAAATGCAGTAAGTTTTAAACCCAAATATGAAATATTTATATTTGAAGAAAATAGAGATGAAATAGGAATAGATTTTGAATTTCACTATCCTAATGTGCATGTAAGAAGAAATAAAGAATATATTTTTCTTAACTTGTAAAATAAAATGACAAATTGCTTTTAGAGGCAAAGAGAAAAGAAAGAAAATTTTAGTTCAATACTTTTTAATAGAAAATAAAAATATTGAATTTTTTATTTTAAGATAAAAGAGAAGGAGGAAGTGTAAGAAATGAAATTTTCACTATAATTCACTTATATGAATTATTAAAACAAGAAATGAACCCAAGGAAAATTCCAGGGTCCCATCGGGTGTGCTATAAATGTTTCACTAAATTTTGTCTATTTTAAATCTAAAGGAAAGATAAAAAGAATGATGGGGATAAGTGATTAGAATGAACCTAGATTGGTTTATGTGTCATATCTAGATGTTGTGATCACTCCTATTTGGCTGGGGAGGACTATTTGCAAGTAAGAAAGTACTACCACAAGATGTTTGTTAGTATTTAAATGAGTGGGCTACCAAGCTATGTGCTTGTTCTAGGAAGTGTGAAACTTCCTTAGAGATGATAGTCCACTTTTGAGAGACAAAATAGTAATAAATAGCTAAAAGAGAGGTGAAAAGAGAGAGAAAGAGAGATATTATTACCATTATTAACAACCTATATGTAGAAGAAAGTGATAGGGTACAAGTGATGTATTTTATTTGTATTTTATAAGTTATTTGGCTAGGTTTTGAAGAGGCTAGCGAATCCATATTTGTTGATGTCGATAGGGGAGTGATTGATATCAGTTATATTATCAAGGTCAGTGGTGGAGGTGACTGATGTCAGCTAGGATATCGAGGTTGATAGGGGTAATAATTATCTAGGAGCTTGTATAAGGCTTTTATGGGTCTAGAAAATGGTTTGGATTAGGTCTAGGAGATTGGGGAGAGTTATGAGAGAGAGAGAGAGAGAGAGAGAGAGAGAGAGTAATTTAGGTAGATCTAGTCAGAGGTTTGGTGTGTTGGGTTAATGGGAAACATGTGAGGAAGCTTTGTAACTCCCTCATGTGGGTTCAGTCAAAAGTGTATAAAGTAATACATAGTAGATATAAAGTGATAGCAAAATAAAGTTTAGAAGACCTAAAAAATAAGTGATGTACTTAGCTACAGTGGTCATTGAATGATAGGTACCAAATTTATGATCCTTATTAGGGAGTTCAAACTTGAATTCTTGAATAGAGAGAACAAGCGGGTGTTGTTGGTCCTTAAGAGCTTAGTTTCTGATCATGATTGACTTACACAAGATGATAATAAGCTAGAATGTCAAAAATAGAATTCCAAGAGCTTGAATGCAAGTAGGATTGAATTTTCTTGATTTTTACAGACCTGAACTTAAAGTTGGAGTTTGTCTTATATTACTAATATTGGTGATCCCACCAGTGTCGATTATGGGTTGACCGACATTGGTAGCCCTAGAATAGGTAAACCTTCCTATTTTTTGCTGGTTATCCATTATTTTGAATGCCAAGTGTGGTACCTATTACAAAATGGTAAAAATAAGAGGTTAAGAAGTAGGTAGTTGATTAGGAATTTAGTTTGGATGTAAGAATAAGTCTTGGGTAGTGAGGAAGAGGAGACCAGTTCTTGAGGTGACTCATCAGGTAAGAATTAGTCAGAGGGTGATATGGCTAGGTAAAGTACCAACAGGGGTTTTTAATTAACTAATTAAGTATTTTAAATTAATTAAATGTGTGTGGAGTTTTGGCCCAATGAGTTATGCATATGTGTGACATAATTTTGGTGTATACAATCAGAGTCTTTGGATTAACTCGACACTATGCACCCACTAACCCATTTTTTATAAAACTAATTCTGAGGATGAATAAGGGTGAAGATCTATGGTTTAATCAATCAATGAAGAGTGATATACCTCATCCCAAATATTAAGACATTAGTATAAAGGTGACAAAAACCTAAAATAATGAAGCTAGTATTAGAGGTATAATAACTAAGAAGGGGGTGAATTACTGATGCAAAATAATCTAGTTCAATTCCCAACTCTTAAAAATTTAACACATATAATCATGATGCATACAAATTAACCATTGCAATGAAAAAGGAAGATATAGAAAGATCAAGAACATAACGAATGATATATGTGGGAACCACTCTTGATGGATAAAACCCATTAAACCTTGTAATATGGTTTATAATCCTAAAATAATAAGATCTAACATTTAGACCCGCACCAACTGATCAAGGAACACCCATCCCTTAATTTAGTGAGACACTCATACCATAAGGAGAAACCAACCCCATAGGTAACCATGTACCCACTAAAATACCTTGATTTAATCACCACCTCTGATTTTATATCTTATACATTTAATTATGGACTTCTCTTACTTTCTCTCTTTCCCCTTTACACTCTCACAAACTTGTACACATAAGCAATGTATCCAAAACACCCTTTTGGATCAATACCCACTTCTTAGCACATACACAATCATAAAACCTAAAAAAAATCTATGACAACATAAAAAACATGAATTTTAGGTCATGCACATAATCCTCAATCTTATCTACTCTACAAGCCATCCACTAGGCACACTCAATCAACCTCTAGAGCTTACTCACTCAATCTACCTCTTCTAGGCTTATTAGGTCCAATAAAATTTGTGTTCACCTTCATCACCTTTATTATACAAGAGTGAATGATCCTTTTCACTCTATTTTGGTCCTCAATGGCATGTACCTTCTATTTCAAAGTTTCTCTCCTTCACTTGGCTCTATAAACTCTCAACTCTACACTAAATAGGCCAATTATGCCTATATTTATACCATACACTCATCTAACTGATCCTAGTCAAAAATATGATTAAAATACTTATTATATATTTTAAATATGTCTTCATACATGTTATATGTAATAAAATCTCCACTTCATAGGTTGTCCATAGTCCTTAAGACTGAAATCCTCCATTAGGCCTTAATGAGACCCAAAACAATTAGGATTTCACATCTACACCTTTCTCTTGTAAACTGTTAGAAAATATTTATAATTATAAAATATAGAACATATATCCAATATAACCTTTCTCACTCTCATATGGGTCCATGCCACCTATAACACCAACTCAACACTTGAACCTACCAATTAAGTCTCCTCACTCTTTAGGTCTTCATACACATAAAATAAAATCTCAAACTTCTAAATAAAATAATCAAATATTTCACATATGTATATGAATATATCACATTAATTAAACCTTAAGGATATTATAAATACCTCCATGTTATTTATACACTTCAATACAAGCTCTAAGCTCTAAAACAACTCTATTAAAATGACCACTCAGGATGGTCACAGACAGTCAAAATATAATCAAGTTATTTTGACTCTCCATATTTTATTAGGGGCATATCATGACCTCCAATACCTTCCCATAATACTTATATACTTATATAACATCTCCATACTCATTTTATTCTTCAAATATGCTCATAACGCTTTTAACTCACTTCTACAAAGTGGTCATTCAAACTTCTTGTAGCCTCCAACAAACACAATCAACTTTTAGATATTTTCTCATACTAAATATGGATTATTAAAAAATAAAAAATTATCATATATTTTTATCATTTAGTATACAACATTCTCCAATAGTTATTTCATCTTGAAATATAAAAATACCATCAAGAACAACTCAAATATCATTCTCAGATCACTTACAAAACATGGTCAAATCTTTAGTCAAATTTGGAGCTCAATATATAAAATTATACAAACATTAAAAAATTATAATAAATTCTAATGGATTCACCTTGAATTAATTTTCAAATTTTATTTTTACATGAACAATAAATTTGTCCTAGATCAAAATATATTTGTAAAATACTAGAGACCAGTTTTTCCTTTGTTAAATTCAAATACCAATGGTCACTAGTTAATGCAAAATCATCTAACATTTATCTTTGTATCATGTTACATAAAATAATGATAAAATAAACCCTTAAATATCCTCAATATTTTATTATATTTATCTCTCATCAGTCACCATTGATCTTTGATCCTTTCTTCCAAGATCGTGCCACATGGTAGCCCCATGTGCCCTCACGTACCCTATAGTTAGTCTCCAGTGATATTTTGCCAATTGGGAGACCTGCATGCCTTATAATAATTATTTTGAATTATTTAATTAATAAAAATCATTTATATTTGTATACATAATTTAATTAGTTTCATTATATCCTTATCTGGTTAGATTAAATGCTCACCATAGATTTGTTGCTCAAACTCTGTGATTGTGACACATGTCATCAACACATTCATTCTTAGGTTATTTTGACTCGTTAAACTCATGCACATTTTTCATCTCTATCTTTAAAATCATATTCTCATATTTGGATCTTTATCTATCATATTATATTCTCACCATTATAAATTTTGAACACTCACCATTAGATCTCTTTTTTCAAAATTGGCTAAGTATAGAAACTTAGTGAACTCTATTTGAGATGCCAAGTTTTCATTGATATAAATTTTGATATTCTTAATTCCAGATATGATCTCCTCACATAGGGTAATCCATCCATGTATCAAACTAATTTTTAAACCTTCACATGTGTGAAATATGATGTAATCAAACTACTTACTCAGTCTTATCTATCAAGATGACTACTTGAACCTAGACATTCATATGACTTATCTAATTAATTCCTTTCACTTATATAATAAATATAAGAACTCATAACACCCCATAGGGTCTATGAAACATGAACATATTATAAATATCATTTATAAATTACTTTACTATGTCAACCACTCAAGAACCATGCAAGAACACTGAATCATATTGAAGCACACTTTGTCATTGTCATTATATTAAATATGACACCTCATCAACATACTTAATCACCTTGGAGACATCATTTAAAAACCTTAAATAATGTCACCATTTTTCATTGATGTAAAACATAAATACATAGCTTATGCTTAGACTCTATCTCTCTCTCTCTCTCTTCAAGTATTTTCTCCCCCTTTGACATAATGATAAAGTGGGCTCATCTTTTGATCCTAAAGACCTAAAAAGACTTCAAGAACCAATAATAAGAGATGACCATCTTTGAGAGATGATACAAACTCCACCTAACACTATGTAAACTACTTATTACCTTTGAATTTATCAAACATGCTCAAAACACAACACTCTTCTTGACCATACATAGCTCTTATGAATATAAAACATACATGAACACTAGAGACTACTTGAACATACCTTTAAAACTTTAAGATTGACTCCCCCTAAGTCACCTAAACTTAGGCACCCTTTAATGACCTTTAGACCATATCCAACCATGAATAAATAACATAATTTCCTCCATACTTCTCTCTCAGACTCAACTTCATAGCCCTCTAATCCTAGGACCTGACCATTTACAAATATCTTCATTTATTTATTCATGAGGATTTAATACATTTTCAAAGAACCTGACTTGGTTTGATCAAGCCATCGTATCAACATGATTGAGTTCACATATATAACAAACTTATTCATATCTCCACCATGAATATAACATCTCATGTATGTTCCCCCTCACATCATGTAAAAATCCTCAATCCTTTCAAAATATTTGATTTATCTCCCCCTAACTCCATGCTCTATTTTAAAAACATATTCAATTAGTCTTCTAAATGAACTAGATCAGTCATCAACTCTTCAACATTATCCATACTTAGTGAATATCGTTATGAAAACATCAATAAATTTCATATCTTCATTAGATCAACTTAAACAATAGAAGTAGACATGAATAATTCTCATATGGATCTCAGAATAATTTCCCTTTATCCTCTACAACCCATCATGTTTTAAAACCTTTTCAAATCAATCTCATTAAACTATCTCATCTTTATAACATTATGAACTCCATGATAGACACAACTTATCATATACAAAAAATTAAGAGATTCTTCATGATATCAAAGATATGACAACACATTATCCTCATATTCTATACCAACCTCCTTTCAATCTTAATAATCTGACTAATAAATTTAAATAATGAGAATTTCTTATCTTCAGGACCAAAAACTTTTAACACACCTTGAACATAATAAAATAGGATCAACATACCTTTATTTTTAAATAGAACATTTTGACAACTCGCCATCCTTGATTAAACACCTAGAGACCTTCATTTCATACTTGTAGAAATTTCATACATAGCTTCATTCTTCACCATATGACTAATTGGATCATCTTTCAGATCACTAAACTTATTTATGTCCCTTCATTATAAGCCAACACATCTTCTCATGACCTTACTTGTCTTACAACATCAACCAAATCTCAAATGTCATCCACCATGATTCTTCTTACTTGTTAAGTGTCTCCTTGAATATTATATAGAGACACCCTAACTCACAATGTCCTAAAACAATGTGAAACTAGGAGTTTCCCACAACTCCTCATATTCCTTCTCCTCCTTGATCATCTAATATTGATAGTTCTTCTCCTTCATTTTAGTCTTAATAAAGGAAACATGCTCATCCACTACAATATTATCATTTTCTTCTAAGAATGGATTAACAACATATGGAGATAACAAAGATTCATGACATACCTTTTCAATTGAAGAAATAACCTCATCAATGGGAATTGAAAACTAATGTTCTTTACATGAAACTTTCTAAAAAAAAAGTAGAATATTCTCTTGGATCTATATATACTTCATAACTAACCTCAATTTAAACTTTGGTCTTTTCTTTGAGTTTGACTTAAGAAAAAATTTGATTCTCCTTTTCTATTTGGATAGCTAACACATTCTCTTGGCATTTCTAAACCTTCTTCATATTTAATTCCACTTTTACTTTAGCAGGTAGTCCACCTCAATCTTTCAGCTCAAATAAATTAGTTTTATTGGTCTTCACTTCCTTAGGATTCCATACCAATGATTGACCTTTATTAATCACTCTAGGATGTCCATGAACCTTCTTATGACTTGATAGATTGCTTTTACAATATGTTACAATATGACCAACTTGATGATAAATGAAACAAATAACATCATTCATACCTTTTTCTTGATGAATATTATGAATCTCAATAAACATACCATCTTATCTCTTAGGTTAATTATGCTCAAGCTTAACTATCTTAGATATTCATTTCTAGGTTAGTCTTTTCCCATGCATTATAGGGTAGAATATATCAATATATCCCATATCATGACAATTAAAGCAAACTACATTATCTATACCTCTAGTTGACCAGTTGTTCTTCCTTATATAATTTATTGCCTTATTACCAAATATCTTACATGCAAAGAAATAGCCATGAAATGAACTTTCATACCTTATAGCGTTTGGTTTCTTGATAGGTCTTCTCATGTTGTACTTGGTTCTTGCATCCTTCTTATCTTAAGCTAACCTCTCTTGTTCTTTCTTGGCCTTATTTACCTTGACAATAAATTATTCATGCTCATCATTCAATGAATCTAGATTGCTCTAATTATTTTTAACTTTCATGCTTAAACTTACATCCTATAATTTAATTTTGAAAACTTGGATAGTCTCCTTATACCTCTTAGCTTCTTTAGCCATGTCATCCTTAAATCTACATGCTTTCTCTTTAATAATCTTTATAGAATCAAGATTGTAATTCAACCATCATCATCACCTTTCTTTTAAACTTAACCTGGACTTTGTATCTTATAACTAAATTTTGAGATGTTTGCATTTATCATCTTTTGAACTCAGATTAGTTTTTTTAATTCTTAATTGTTCCTTAAGGTCTTGTATGGTCATCTTGTCTTCTTTGACTATTTCAATTAATCTCTCAAACTTGGTTTGAAGATGACTTATTGTTTCTCTATGTTTCATGACCTACTAATTAAGCTTATCAAGCCTCATGTCATGTTAATAATCCTTGTAATAATAATTACTCTTCTCAATCTCAATATGACTAATTTATTCTTTAAGAATTTTGACCATTGATCTCAACTCAAGATTTTCTTTCCTCAATTACTTAGCCATCTTTATACCTAGGATCACCTTCAAGTGGTTAAAATTTCATATAAGGTCCTATTTTGATACCAATTTTTAGAGGTAAATTAAATGAGAGGGGGATGAATCAGTGATGCTAGATAATCCAATTCAATTCCCAATTCTTAAACATTTAGCACACACAGTCATGATGCATATAAAGTATGCATTATAATAAACATGAAAGATAGAAAAATATCAATCACTTAACACATGATATATGTGGGAAAATATCTTGAGGGATAAATCCACTAAACCTTGAAAGATGAAATGTAGTCCTAAAATAAAAAGATCCAACATTTAGACCAACACCAACTAATCAAGGAACGCCCATCCCTTAATTTAGTGAGATGCCCATCCCAGAAGGAGGAACTAACCCACTAGGCAACCAAGCACCCATATAGCTACCTTGATTTGATCACCACCTCTAATTTTATGTATTCCACACCTGATGTTGGACTTCTCTTATTCTATTTCCATTTTACACTCTCACAAACTTGCACACATAAGCAATGCATCCAAAACACCCATTTGGATCATTCTTCACTTATTAGAACATACATTATCATAAATCCTAAAAAAATCTATCAAAACATCAAAAACATTAATTTTAGGTCATGCAAATAATCCTTTATCTTCTCTACACTTTAATCCATCCACTAATCACACTCACTCAATCAACCTTTAGGGCTTACTCTCTCAATCTACCTCTTCCAAGCTTATTAGGTCCAATGACCTATGTGTTCACCTTAATCACCTTGATTAAATAAGAATGATTTATCCTCTTCATTCTCTATTATTCCTCAATTACCTTTACCTTATCCTTCAAATTTTATCTCCTTTTCTTGGTTCCATGCACTCTAAATTCTACACCAAATAAGCTAATTATTCCTAGTATTTATACGATAAAGTCATCTAACCCATCTTGGTTGGACAAGATGCTTAAAATAATTTTTATATATTTAAAATATGTCTTAATAGACATTAAATGTAAGAAAAATTCCACTCCATAGGTCATACATATTCCATAAGACTCAAATCCTCCATTAGGCCTTAATGAAACCCAAAATCATTAGGCCTTCACATCCACATGTTATTATTTCAACCTCTTAGACCACATTAAACTTCCATAAATGTTTATAAAATATAAAAAAATATATAAAATATATCCTTTATCAATCTCATATGGGTCCATCCCTATAAAAACACCAACTCAACACTTGAACCTACCAATTAGCTCTCCTCACTTTTTAGGTCTTCATACACATAAAACATAGTCTCAAACTTATGAAGCAACTAATATAATATTTCACATAGATATATGATTATATCACATGGGTGAAAAATTTATGACCTATGAAACACATCCATGTTCTTTAGATACTTAAATACAAGCTCTAATCACTAAAACCAAATCTCTCAAAATGACCACTTAGGTTGGTCACACACAGTCAAAATATAGTCAAGCTATTTTGACTCTCCATATCTGATCAAGGGCATAATAATGACATATAATACTTTATAATAATCCTTATATACTTATATAACATCTCCATACTCTTTTTTTTCTTCAATTTTGCTCAAAACTCTTCCAACTCACTTTTGCAAAGTGGTCACTCAAATTGTCTATAACCTCCAACAAACATAGTCAACTTTTAGACATTTTTTCATACTAAATATGGATTGTTCAAACCTCAAAAATATAAAAATATGGTTATAATTGAGTATAAAAAACTATAAACTATTTATTTCATCTTGAAATATCAAAATACCATTAAGAATAACTCAAATATCTTTTTTGGGCCACTTACTGAACATGGTCAAACCTTCAATCAAATTTGGATCTCAATATCTATAAATGTGCAAAAATTCAAATATTATAATAAAATTTTATATATGTTCCTTTAATTACTTTTCAAAAAAAAATTTACACCAAAAATAAATTTTTCCTAGATCAAAATATATTTTTAAACTACTATAGACTAGTTTTTCCTTTGTTAAATTCAAATACCAATGATCACTAGTTAAATTAAAATCATTTGACACTTGTCTTTATTTTATTCTCCCTAAAACATTGATAAAATATTATTTATCAATCTTATCAATATTTTATTATAGTTAAATCTCATCACTTATCATTGATATTTTATCCTTGCTTTCAAGATCGTGCCACTTGGTAGCCCTACATGACCTCTACATTCCCTCCAGTCAGTCTCCAATGATCTTTCACCACTTGGGAGCCCCACATACCTTCTGATAATTTTATTAAATTAATACTAAGCATTTATATTTTTTTAAATTATTTAATACATATTTTTATATCCTTATCTATTCATATTAAATTCTCATCATAGATCTGTTTCTCAAACTCCATGATTATGGCACATGTCATTAATGCATTCATTCTCAGGTTCTTTTGGCTTATTGAAATCACATGTACCATTGATATCTATCTATATAATCATAATATTAACATTATATATTCATATATTAGATTATATTCTCTTTTTTAGATATTTTAAATGCTCACTGTTAGATCTCCTCTTACAAAATTGGCTAAGTATAGAGACTTAGTGAACTCTGTCTGAAAGGCCAACTTTGCACTGTTATAAATTTTTCTAGGCTTAATGTCTAGAAATAAAATTTTAAAAACATGATATACTCATATGTTTTAATCCATCAATGTATCAAAATGCTCTTAAAATCCTCACATGTGTAAAATATGATGTCATTAAATTGATTACTCAGTCTTATCTATCAAGATGACTACTTGAACTTAGACCTTCATATGACTACTCTGATGAATTCCTTTCACTTACATAAGCACTCTAAGCACTCATAATACCCCATAGGGTCTCTAAAACATGTACATACCATCAATGTAATCCCTAAATTACCTTACTAATTTAACCACTGAAGAACCATGCAAGAAAACACTGAAGCATATTAAAGCACACTTTGTCCTTGTCATTCTAAACAACTACTCACATCCATATCTATTAATTACTCTGTACTGGACACATACATCATAGTCAAAGACTAGAATTGATATTAGTGTCTAGATTTGATGGTAGCATCTACAACCACATAATTATAAAGTTTATAATCTAAAAACTAATATATAATACTAATCCTACATATTCTAAATTTATTTTATGTCTAGATCTAACTGCACATAGTAAACTAGCTAAGTACCATTGTTATTTATTATAATATATTTTAATAGTTGTAATTTAATATTTTTTATCAATATCAATTCTATAAATTTAGAATATTATTTATCTAATTTTTTAATTATTAGCATGTTATACATTAGTGTAACACCCTTGTGTTATAACTATTTCTATATTCTAAACCACATACCCCACCGTTTTAGATTTAGGGTTAAATAATTATTGATCATTTATTCATTGTATGTCTTATTGATAACATATATCTAGGAGGGAAACTACATATGCTTATTTTTACATGTATCATACATTACTACTTTATCATATTATCAACATGATGCCATGATCTATAATGTTATAATTGTTACTCCATATTTCAATATTTTTTATAACATCATTCACAAAAAATATATTTCCAAATAACTCATTTCACTAGAGTCACTACTTACTTCAAAAGAGGGGGAATACGTAACATATTATATTAGAGACTAATATATAAATAGTGATATAGACATATATAAAATGATAATGTTTACTCAATTGACTATAATGCATACTCAGTTTTTACCTAGAAAGTTAAGTCAAATAGCACTACACCATTTAGACAATAATGTAGGTTGTGGTTGGCTAGAATAATAAACTTCCATCCCAAGAATAAGAAACATCATTTATTAGATTTATTAGAATTATACTAAATCTACATAACAATTTTAGTGTTGATAAAAAATATTTTTCACATCTATACACAAGTTATCACATAATATTGATCAACTTTAGAGCATCATGTATAACATGTGTTCTCAATTTGACATAGATTGTACTTAAAATTTTAGTTGGTATTACTCAATCATTAGAATAAATATGTTCATATATCATATTGGTGTATGTGCATGGCACATGATCACTTTATTTCTCAATTTTAACTTGTTTTCATATAAGGAATGGTAATTCATGTCATTCTCTATGTTGTGTACACCAAAATTAGATCATACTTTTTGCACTAGTTTTGCATCATAATGATCTATTGAAATTCATATAAAGATTCCAAGGTAATATAATAATTTAAGTTTTATGATGATGGACTAAGACACATATTTAGATCTTAATCACATTATCCTACCAATGAATATTTGGGGCATGCACAGTCCATTCCAAGTGTTCCAACAAAGAGAAATATCTAAGGGTTTCACCCTCTCTAGGCATCCTTTTTGCACTAGAAAACATAATAGTTCATATACATGATTTTTTATATTCATTCCTTTTGTTTAAACCTAATTTTTTATGTGGATTATACTTTGGTAGATAAGGTTAAGAATATAGAAATGATAATGCAAAAAGGTGATAATTAGATCTACATTAGGCCAAAAAAGTGCTAAACTCATATATAATATACGTTGAATTTATTAAATTGAGATAGGATAAAAATATTAAGTACAAAAATTTTATATATATAAACAAAAAATAAATAATTTTCTTATCTATTTCTAATATTAAAACAATTATAGATTTGAAACAATTAGGATGTAGTCTAGAAGAGGATTCTAGAATAATTGCCAAATTTTTGATTAAGTGCCTGTAGAGTTTTGGATACTAGCATCAACACTACTATCTAAATTGGATTTTTTTGTCATATATATAATACCTACTCAAAAATGATGTGACCACATATATGTTATTGGGTTTGTCTTTGCATTCACTTTAATGCATCCAAATCTAAGGCATGGATTATCATCCCTAATGAAGTTGTAAAAGCCTAGTTCTTCATCTTCCTAGTGACCTTGGTAAAAATGGGTTAGTGGGAACATGGTGTCAATATAACCCATAAAGAACTCCCTAATAATGATCTATATCTACATAAACAATACCTTAAATATGGCCTTATACTAATGTAGTTCTCCCCTATGTGTTGTCTTATGTGTGAATCATGCAATATGTGGAAAATAAGTACAATAGTGACCTCTCTTATAACCTAGAAAATATATATCTTCAGATTATCCTTTAATAATTCATACCTATGTATGTTTTATCCCTATGATTGATATGGAAATACTATAAACTAATGAATATTTATTTCTTGAGTGCTGGATCGAATGCCTTTTTTAAGTTCCTTGGTGAGTAGGTAAGAATTTTCTAGGTGAGGAATGAATGAGGAGTAATTGTGAATATATACTACTCCTATTAGGAAATAATTAAATTTAAATAACTTAAGTTACCATTAGGATAAAATTAATTTTTAAATTAGATGAATTTAGGGAACTAGACATCCACATTAGGGTTGGACACTAGCATCAATGTAGAGGTCTGGGACTAAAGCTTGTGTCCTAGTAGTTATAAAATAGGTATAGGATTAAAATTTATAAGCGAACAATAGAAGCATATTTTAATAATTATAAAACATATGAAAGGTTTATTTCATCAACATAATATTATTTAAACCAAGAGATAGGCCAAGGGGCTTAAGATTGAGCAGATGTGAGACTTCCAAAAGTAGGAAAGATCTAGAATTGAGAAGAAAAACTAAGGTATAATTTTTCCAAGTGTATAATATTGAGATATTATATAATTCATACATAATTTTTACACCCCCCATTTAATCTAGTCAAATTTCTTATTTAAATGAGAATAACTTCATACCTGGGTGTATGTAAAACACCTTTCCTGTTAGGTTGTGGGGCTAAAAGCTTCACTATTGCAGACATGGAGGAGGTTGTTGAGAGGTTGATAAGTGACAAGGAAACTGACATTGGTCTGATCAGCCGATATCAGTCATATACAGTGGGAAAGGCAACCAACATCAGTCAGGTATCGGCCGACATCGGTCATCTCTAGCCTGACAGGGACTGACGTCAGTCGCCTGTGTGGTTCTGGAACTGTCGATTGCACAAATAGTTTGTTAACAAACCAAGTGTTTGCATGTTAAGAGCCAATTTTAGACTTGAAGCTATGGATCTAATTATTGTAATTAGGTATCTAATTATTGTTTGCATGAGATCTATATAATAGACTCATGGGCTATATTGTAATTTGTGTAGTTTGAGTTGAGCAAAGTTAGCTCCTTCTGTGTGTGAAGTGAGCAAGGGTGTTCCTCCTAGTTCCATAGTAGTGCCAAGTGTGGGTGCTAGTTTTGGAGAATCAGAAGGGTTCTTCATGTATGTAGGATCTTGGTCAGCAGGTGTGCAAGGCCACGTTTGGAGATATACATGGTAAGTAAGATCATTGATCTGCAGGTGTATGTGTGTGCAAGGTTTGCAGCTGTGTAGAATTAGGTTGATCTACAGGTGGCAGTAGAATCAAGGTGACAACAACACAACAGGGAGCAGGATCAGGTAAGATCTACTTGGAGTATGGTGTGTACTCAGTTTGAGAGCAAAGAGGAAGGCAAGGTAGTTCCTTCCATAAGTAAGATCATTTGAGAAGCAGGTTGTTGCAAGTTCAGGGGAGATCTACGTGAAGTACATTGAGTACTTGGAGTGCATGGAGCACTTGTGGAGTGTGTGGAGCACTAGTGTACTGGTAGTAGTGGATACTGACTGGTTGGAGGTGAACACCAACTCTATGTTTGAGTTGTGTGTTGGGACCATAAGAGAGAGAGATTTGAGGAAAGAAGTATTGTACACTTGAGGTGTGGGAAGCCTCTGAGAGGTGTGAAGAAGAAGTGGCATCTTCTTTATTGTATTCTTTTCTAGATGAGTATTAATACAAGTTGTGTATTGTCTCTCATATTCTATGTTGTTTCTAGTTTCTAGTTACTTGTTACTTTTGGTTTAATTCTACATCTTAAGTTGCTTGTATATGGTAATTAATGGTGCTTCCATGGGTTCCTAACAGTTGGTATCAGAGCTAAGGTTGTAGGGAGCAAGTTTTGTGTTTGGTTACATGTCACTCTCAAGGGTTTTTGATTGAGTAGGAGTATAGCAATGGCAGAAGAAAGTAAGCTACAAATGGAGAAACTGAATAGCATGAATGGTCACTTACAATGTTATGAAAAGAAAGAGCAGGTAAAGAAATATTATTGGTTGATAGCAGATCAGCATGAAGGAATTGAAGAAGCAGATGTTGCAGGTGTTGTTGCAGAGGATGCTCTGGGATGTTTTTTGGATAAAGTTGAATCTTGGTTAATAGATTTTGTTGCCTCTTTCCATGCAGCCCCAAGTAGAGGGGTTGGTGAGCCTTGTCATAGTATTGGCAAAGGGGAAGTGTTGCTGAAATTGTAGGTGGCCAACACATGGGTGTTGAAGAAGGTCATACAGGTCCTAGTCTTGGAGATGCAGCTAATTTCTTCAGGAAAGTTGGGTGATGAGTGATGCATAAGAACTCTCACAACGAATGCACTTGAATTAGCTAGTGGTAAGAAAGTAGGTACTCTTTATCTACTTGCTTATATTACTGATTCTTCTTCTATTGCGAAGACGTGGCTTTGTAGGGTTGGTCACATGAGTAAGAAGGAGATGCATGTTCTTAAATAGAAGACAGATGTATTTGACAGACTTAAGAATTGGAAAGCCTTGGTGTTCCTGGAGGAGATGACGGACAGAGTTCAGTGGATGGGGCTGGATACTTCTAAGTAGGGCAGTTTGGACATGGGATTGATTCAAAGGAGCTCATGGGTAAAAAGTCATCACTCATAGGCAAACACAAGTACTGACATCGGTCAAAGGTAACTGACATCGAACAGACATGCACCGATGTTGGTCATGTGCAGATAGGCAAAGTCGGTGGTGTCGAGTAGGTGGAAACTGATGTTGGTAGGATAACCGGTATCGACGACCTGGACAGTCACATGGAACCGATGTCAGTCGGATGCAGACTGTGTAGTGATTGAGGTTAGTCACTGAGATAGATTTTGGGTAGACAACAAGCTGTCAAGGAGTCTCAAATGCCCATGGGGAGGACTGAAAGTGCAAGTAAGCCTCAAATTCATTGTTCATGTTCTTTATACTAGTTGTTGACTGCAGAGCAGGAAGGATCCAGGAAATAGTGGGAGCATGGCATGAATAGGATGTAGGACGAAATGGGAGATTTGGTAGGGTTTCCAGTTGGTATGAAATCACTGAGACAAATGGATACCTTGGTTAAAGAATAGAGAGAATGGACATGTGAGATGGAAGGCCAGGTCATATGGTCTTAGGGAAGCTATAGGACAGTGGTACAGGTTTTGACAGGTGGATGACAAAGTAGGGCTTTAGTCAATGTCAGTGTAACCATTATGTTTATCTTACCAGGTGGATGATGATTGTAACATTATCTTATTACTATATGTGGATGGTTGCTAGCTAGTAGGTTTGTACATACAGGGTTTTGCTGAGCTAAGGGTAAGGTTAATTTAGTGGCATGTCATGAGGAATTTGGAGCAGCAAAATTCTTTGGCATGAGAGACAAGGAATATCATAGGTTGATTTTGTCTCCAGTGGGAGCTGATGTGAATTAGGTGTTGGTGAGGTTCAATACGTAGGATGCATAACCAGAGCACACCAAGGGCTAGACAGTTCAGTGTCTAAAATCACATGAGGTCTGGTATAGACTTGAGTTTTCCCAAGTAGTGGGTGATGTCAGAGAGTTAGGAGCCAATTTGGGGAAGTGGGTTCTCAGGTATTTGAGAGGGACCAGCAGTAGGTATACATGATATTCAGGGTCAAGACTTCACTACATGGGTTTGTAGGTTCAGATGTGGCAAGTTACTCGGATGACAGGTGGTGCACCATAGGATTTGTGGTGGTTGGTCTTCAAGGTTGAGCTTGAAGAGGGATACAAGCTAGGAAATAGATTATATGGGGTATAAGTACAGGTACAGTGCAGCTATTTATTTCTAAGTAGGATATTGTTAGGTTGTGGAGCTAAAATATTCACTATTGCAAGCATGGAGGAGGTTGTTGAGAGGTTGATAAGTGACAGCAAAACTGACGTCAGTTTGATCAGCCGATGTCGGTCATATATAGTGGGAAAGGCAACCAACATCAGTCAGGTATCAGCTGATGTTGGTCATCTCCAGCCTGATAGGGATCGACGTCAGTCACCTGTGCAGTTCCAAAACTATCAGTTGCATGAATAGTTTGTTAACGAACCGAGTGTTTGCATGTTAAGAGCCAATTTTAGACTTGAAGCTACAAATCTAATTATTGTAATTAGGTGTCTAATTATTGTTTGCATGAGATCTATATAATAGACTCATGTGCTATATTGTAATTTTTGCTAGTTTGAGTTGAGAAAAGTTAGCTCCTTCTATGTGTGAAGTGAACAAGGGTGTTCCTCCTAGTTCCACAGCAATGCCAAGTGTGGGTGCTAGTTTTGGAGAATTAGAAGGGTTCTTCATGTATGTAGGATCTTGGTCAGTAGGTGTGTAAGGACACATTTGGAGATCTACATGGTAAGTAAGATCGTTGATCTATAGGTGTATGTGTGTGCAAGGTTACAGCTGTGCAAAATCAAGTTGATCTATAGGTGGCAGTAGAATCAAGGTGACATCAACACAACAGGGAGCAGGATCAGGCAGGATCTACTTGGAGTATGGTGTGTACTCAATTGGAGAGCAAAGAGGAAGGCAAGGTAGTTCCTTCCATAAGTAAGATCATTTGAGTTGTAGGTTGTTTCAAGTTTAGGGGAGATATACTTGAAGTACATTGAGTACTTGGAGTGCGTGGAGCACTTGTGGAGTGTGTGGAGCACTAGTGTACTGGCAGTAGTGGATACTGACTGGTTGGAGGTGAACACCAACTCTGTGTTTGAGTTATGTGTTGGGACTGTAAGAGAGAGATATTTGAGGAAAGAAGTACTATACACTTGAGGTGTGGGAAGCCTCTGAGATGTGTGAAGAAGAAGTGGCATCTTCTTTATTGTATTCTTTTCTAGATGAGTATTAATACAAGTTGTGTATTGTCTCTCATATTCTGTGTTGTTTCTGGTTTCTAGTTACTTGTTACTTTTGGTTTAATTCTGCATCTTAAGTTGCTTGTATATGGTAATCAATGGTGCTTCCATGGGTTCCTAGCAGTTCCTTTGTGTAAGTACAACTTGAATGCCTTGTTGGTGACTAACCTATAACCAAGGGCATGTTATGGCATATAATAAGTTTATATAATATAAAATTAGAAAAAATTTAAAATTATTTAAATTAATAGATAAAAATTTAGGTGTAAACCTATGTATTGATGTAACTATCTTGCCTATTGTCAACTTGATTTTAAATATGTATCATTATGAATCATAAAAAATGAGATTAAGACAAATAAATAAATATAAAAAGTGAATATATCTAAGGAGATAGAGAGAGATTATAAATGAGATCCCCAAAACCTTAGAGAAAAGGTGAGTTGGCATCTAAGATTTATGATTAGCTTAATCGATCAACCTAATCATACTCATAACCTAGTGATAATGAGTGAATAAATCCAACTCATACTATCAAACTAGTGAGGTCAGATGATATAATCCATTCTAACCTTGAAAACTTAGCAAGATTGAGTGATTTAATCATCTCAACCATACCAAAGAGTGAACCAACAACTATAGTAGATTGGCTCAATACAGTTTGTAAAAGTCCAACCTAATAAGTGGTGAAAGTATATTAGAGTGTTTTAAAATCTAAAATTGATTTTAATTTTGTAATATTAGGTACATATTACATAGCATATGCACCTTAGATATGTCTCATGCTAAAAGTATGTATAATAATGGTACCAATGTCTACAATTCTACCACCACTATGAATATGAATTACGTAACTATGTTTTTTGGATAATTTGGAGAACATGCTTCCACAGGATGCCCCCATTATATATGGAAAAATCTAAAAACTGATACAAGTGCTAATGTGAAGGACATGTTTATAAAACATATCCCCACTAAATTTTGGTGTGTCTAATACTGAATAAGTGTGTATAACATTCTTCTAAAATATGCCCTAAATGAGTCTAAAAATTGTGCCAAATAATGAATAAGTGTGGAGAACATGCTTCCAAAGTATGCCCTCACTAAATCTGAAAACTATGCCAAATACTGAAAAAGTGTGGAGAATATGCTTCCAAATCATGCCCCCAATAATATCCCCCATTTTTGATGTGAGGTAAGAATATAAAGTGGTAGTTATCTCACCTTTAAAGGATAATATAACCATATACCTGTGAATGAACCATGTAGCATATACAAGAACATGTCTAGTTAAATGTAGCATTAGAGTGCATATAACAATGTGATCACATGAATGTTTATTTAAATATAATGAAAGTGTATATATATTAATAGTATGAACTCAACAATTAAACAAACACACACATAATAGCACTCAAAAATTCCACATTTAATGGTCTTATGATATTACAAATAAGGGGCATGTTCAAATGCTACACAATTAAATGGATATGACTTAGTTAAATGTCTAAAAAATTAAGAATGACATATTAAAATGTCTATACAATAATAATGATATATTAAAATTTTGAATAAATAATAAAAATTCACGGGGGTCACAAACAAATGAAAATATTCAAATGCTCAAACAAGAAAGGTAATAGTAATTCAAGACACTTAAGTAAGTTCATAAAGGAAAGAATAAATAACTAACATAAACATATGATAGTAACCCATATATAAAATGTGTTAGAATAAAATGTCAAGTGCATATCATATCAAGTATCTTGTGAAATATATAATCATGGATAAAATCATGTGTAAGTATGTACAATCTCAAACATGATAATGAAAAGTGATCCTCAAACCATATAGCTTGTGAGTATCATGATCAAAGAAGTGGATGTCCATAATGTCCATATGACATTTGTATAGGAAAGGTCTAACATATGAAAATAAGAATAGGTCATGTATCTATGTGTGATTGTATCACACTCAAATATAAGCATGACACACATGTGTAAATATAAATAACTAATATTCTATTATTTTACTTTTTTGGGAAAACTAAGGGTTTAATTTATTAATTAATAAAGAGGTCTAGATTAATATATAAAATATGTGAACATAGCATGCCTAAATTAACCTAATAATTTTATAAATATGTATTTGATCAATTAATTACTAAAAATATCAAATAAAGGGATAGAGAGTGAAGTTATCTGATTTTTGGACTGAGACTGAGGATTCTAGAGCTGCAAATTTCTGAGCTAACTAGGTAAACTATTGGAAATAGGACCCAAAAGTCAATTTTTAACCTAGATAATAGTGATATAAAATAGACACTTGATGGTCTAGTTATCTATTCCTATTTTTGGTTCTATATTCCCTTTGATCTACTTTTTATAATCTTTCTAGGTTTTATTCTGATACTTCAAGAGGCTCTATGTCTAGAATATTAGGTCTAGATCATCCATGAATATATGTGTGAAACTAATTCTATATTATATGGTCCTAGTTCCTACTTAATATTGAAAAGTGGTCTTGAATCAAATATAAAAATGGTTAGTATGTATTATTCACTAAACGTATGATCACACCCCATGTGTGGGCACCCTACCTACGTACCAATACTTTGAGGAGGGATCAAGACCAATGTAGTTCTTCCAAATTAAATATGTATTGTGTAATATTATGTATGAAATTAAAGTATTATGTAAATTTTGGCAATCTTGAGATGACTCATGACTTTTCTGGGAGCTTGAGTAGGCTAGAAATAATAGTGGTTGGCTATATACAGAGAAAAAGAATATTTACTTGAGTGTTCTTAGTGTATATCTAGTTCATTCCTTTTGAATGATTTCCAACCCTTATAAATGACCCTTGAATATGATTTTATTGGGAAACTAATGATCTTGGGTTAGATGAATTCATGTTATGCTAACAAGGAAAAAGATAAGGCTCTAGGGAAATCTATCCATTTAAGGCTAAGAGTGACTTGGATAATAACACTAGAAAGTGGACACCCTAGGGTCCAACACTATAGTCTACCTTATGCTGATATTGTGTAAGGGTAAAGTGACCTTCTAGGATAGGTTTGTGCCTAGGATAGGACTCTGGGATAGTTAGGGCTAATTTAGGAAGGCTCTAGGTGACTGAGAAGTAGTGAAAACATGCCTAGTGGGTTATGTAAGCAAGCAGGAAAGACTTATGGTTTTGAAGTCACAAGTCATGCTCAAGTTTTACAAATTGAATTTTTTTATGATTAAATTTTACCCCTTTATTCTAAGTATACATGTAAGTGAAATACTAGGATAAAGGAGAAAAAAATAAGTGTACCAAAACTTACCTATGAGTTTAAACCCAAGAAGTTGTATGATTCTAGATTTGTGCATGGTGAGAGCATGTTGTACTAGGTGAATATACAAACAAAGAAATTCAAATTAGATCAGTTATTACTAGATATGATATCTATCAAATAATAATGTAAGAATATAGGTAAAGAGAGAGAAAGGAATATAAAATAATGAATGCACTTCATCAAGTATGCAAACCAATACAAAACTTGCTATGTTTTTGGGTTGTGTTGAGTGATGTTGGATGAATAATAAACTAAGAGTTTTATCAATGGATGAGTTGAGTGATAAATCCCCTATAAGGTGGCTCAATAATGTAAAGTTAGGCCCTTTGGATCCATCATTAGTAGCTATGTGAAGTTAACAAATCATGTGTGTGTTAATTTATGTTTGGACTATGTGTCCAATCCCTCTAAATAGGTGGCTTAAGAATACAAAGGTTAGCTAGAATTCCATCATTTCCTTTTGATGTGAAGATATATATAAAGATACTAATATAATTTGAATGTCATATGAGATGGCTCATTAATCCCATGAACGTGTTCTAGTCTGACAATGTTGTCATGGATAGTTGAATGTAACTAGAAATTTGGCCAATGTTGGCTAATTCAAAAGATGGAGATTAGAAGTCATATAGAAATCCCCTCTAAAATTGGATTCAACTTTGGAGATTAGGTACTTGAGAAGTAAAATTTTATGAAATTTTACTTGAAAGTGATGCCAACCACCTACAAATGGAGTAAGGCACACAACTACTGGGAAGAAAATGTACGGAACTCAAAAAAGATAAGGCCCATGTGCCATGCGCATTTCCCCCAATAACTAGTGTTTGGAATATATATTTTGAACTAAACATTGTGCCAACTACCATGTCTAAACTGTAAGTGGAAACCCTCGTGTCATGCATGATGCCCCCTGTATCTAGATTCTTTGAGTGGAAAAGTGATAAAAACTACTAGATTCTCGAGTGTACTATTATGGCAAAAATATGACTAAACTCACCCCTCTACCTAATTCTATAAAAACAATAAATTCTATTATTTGTGTTTCTATGCAAAATTGCTTTCTACATTCAAAAGAAGAAATAAGAAACTAAAAGAAATGGTCAAGGCTAGAAGTACCTGATAAAGTTGTGCGCACCGAAATCAGACGTTGGAAGATTCTCCTCTTTGGATGTGGAGGAATGACACCTACGAAGAAAAGGCTAAAACACGAAAAAACGTTAGTCAAAGATATGGTGGGCTGTCAGGCGAATGCCCGATCCTGAAAGTACGAAGACTTCCTAGAAGGATATCAACCCACTGATAAAAAAGTAGAATATTAGACGAAAGTAGATAATAATGATAGAAATAAATGATAGAAAATAAAGTGCGTACCTGATATGTAGCACTATTCTGCACAGTCACCGGCGTCAGTCTCTATGGTGCCGGCGTCGGTTAGGGAAGGTGCCGACGTCGGTTGAGGTGCCATCGTCGGTCGGGGTAGTGACCGGCGTCGGTAGGGGCAGGTTCTGGACAGAGTCTGAACAGGTTCAGGACAGGGTCTGAGAGAGTCGAGACAGGTTCTGATAAGGTCTGAGAGAGTTGGGACAGGGTCTAGGCAAGGTCTGAGAGAGTCGGGACAGGGTCTGGGCAAGGTCAGGTCGGGTCTGAACAGAGTCTGGGGGTTTTAGTCTGGACAGAGGCAGGTATGTAAATGAGGGATGTTAGGTCTGTGGTTTGAAGAATCAGGATGATAGAACTGATAAAGAATAACCAAGGAAGAAATAAAACAAACAGAATAAATACTTACCTGCCAAAAGATGCGATGAAAGCCATAGTTGAAGTTCTCTGTGCAGTGCCGGATTGAATGCAGATTGGTTGATGCCGAGAGTGGGTTGATGCTGAGAGTGTTGATGCTGAGAGTGTTGTCAGAGTTCGTAGGTTGATTGAATGATTACTCGGGTTCGATTGATCAGCGAAAATGGTTGAATAGCGTTCGAGATCACCTTTCGAATGGTTGGCAGAGGTTGATGAAGGTGAGAGACGGTTCCAGAGATGGTTCGTCAACCGTTTTGGGAAACCGAATGATAACTGATAACGGATAACGGCAAGGTGACCGACGTCGGTAGGATTGCCGACGTCAGCCGATAGGTGACCGACGTCGGCGACATCGGCCGGGTAAAGACCGTCGTCGGCAGATGCATAATGGGGATAGAGTCTAGCTTTAGCTCTGTGCTCATTTTTACATGCTGCCAGGGTCAAGGTTGGTGGAACAAGTGATCGACAAGGGTTAAATAGGCAAAGAAGAATAAGACGAGGAATGACCAGGGGAGTCGACACGATTTTGGTGTCTACATTTGCCCCTTTTTGTCTTGTTGGTTGTTCTGGACGAACTGCAAGACAAAAATAGGAGTGAGTGCCCCAGGTGAGGGATAAGGTTGATTTCATCTTGTTGGTTGTTCGAATGAATTGCAAGACAAAAATAGGAAGCGAAATGCCTCGAGTATGAATAAGGTATTCCCCCTCAAAGCAGGAGGCAAGGGAAGGGAACCGGGAATCGGGTGCTGATTTGATAAAGAGTGGATGAAAAAGGGGTGAGGGTGAACGCGGCAAAGGTTGTGATTGTGCGCATACCACTGCACGAGATGGTCAGGCCAAAGTGTCACAGGTCAAGGGTCGAGGAGTGCCAAAATTGAAGTAACCAGGCCCCAGCATTTAGTCGTCTGCTGATCGGGTCACTCAATCTAAGCTGAAGCTCCAAATGGGTCGTCACGTTCCAGGTATCCCGGGCTCAGGAAGTGCTCCTAGAAACACAAAAAAGTCACAAGTAGTGCGGATCAACCGGTGTGCGATCCTATACTTGTGAGGGTCCAAAAAGGTCTGCGCACAAGTCTGCTAACCAGGCATGAGGTAGCATACATGCAAAAACAACCAAGGCAACAATGTCTTGGAAGTGGTCGAGGTCGGAGGAGATAGGTATGATCTCCAATGGTTGGTGGTTGATGGAGGGATGAAAGGATGAAAGGATGCGGCTGAGCTAACCCCAGAAGACCCCATGTCAACTGAGTGCTGCCTACATAGCCCTGGTGATAGGGCCTCAGGCCGATGTAGTTCTCCCTAGAAGGGAGGAAGGGTTAAAGGGATGGAAATGGTCTTGGTCGAGGGCAAAGGTATGGTGAAAAGAAGGCAAGAAGGTTTGTCCATCAGAGAGACGAACAAACGAGAATGGTCGAGCTAACCCTAGAAGACAGTCGTGTCATCTGAGTGCTGCCTACATAGCCCTTGTGGAAGGGCCTCAGACCAATGTAGTTCAGACAAAGGGTCCGAGTGGTAGACAGGTGGTTAAAATGGTTGATAGATTGGTCATGGTTATGATGAAATGATGAGAAAAAAAAGAAATGTTGCAGCCTTTTCCAAATGGTGTATTCTGCAACATTGGTTGAGGGGTTTTTCATCCCTAGCAATATTCCATATTTGTGATGGATGTATGCTAAAAATGAATTGAGGTCTATTTATGCTTCAGCAAGTATTGGTTTATGTTGAACATAAATTGGGTCTGGTCTGTAGTTTCCATGTGTATTGGTGTCCATAGAAACTAGGGTGAATAGGCTAGGTCATGTTGATGGTCTGAAAAGAGAGTTGAGCTGAGTCGATTGACAAGTGATGAGGGTGAATGTGACCAAAGTACAGAAGAAGTGAAAAGCATATTGCTCTTTCATTGACAAGGACCAAAAAGATAGCATAGATAGGGGTTATGAGAACCAAGAGCCCTATTCATGCGTGACGTCGTTGACCATAGTTATGTTAGAGCGGTAATCGAATCACTTAGACATTAAAGTGAGCTCGAAGTCCCTTGAGCAGGTAATAGGAGGAGGAAAGAGGGTAACCCATTTTAAGAGCAGAGATAACTATGCCCCTTTTTATAGGAGACCCTGAGACAACTATAAGTCAAGTCCATGACTCTTTTTTTTTTTTTTTTTTTTTGGGTGCAGGCTGATCGATGCGGGAAGCCTACATAGAGATGTCATTTGATTTAGTGGTCAGGTTGTGAAGCTGATCAATGCGGGAAGCTTCTAAAATAATGCTGTTTATTGCCAGATTAGTCATAGCCATCCTTCGAGGGAGTGGTCTAGATTTTTGTTTAATATAAAGGCTTTTGAATAGCTGTCCTTCGAGGGAGCAGTCTATTTATTACAGCAATGATAGTACAGCTGTCCTTCGAGGGAGCAGTCTATTTTTTTTTTTTTTTTGATTTTGATATAGTGACCATGGATATGTTTTGACATCTTTATTTGTTTTTATAGAAATGTGAGTCATGGACAAGACTGTAGAAGGTCAAGGGCTCCCTTTTATTAGGACAAAGCATCCATACATCATAAAAGGGTTATAGGAATTGTTAAGAGGAATAGGGTTGAAAGGAAGTAGGATTAAAGAGGACGGGGATTGCTTAAGGGACGAGCTCAAGTTAAGTGTCAAGTGGACGAATACTCGACTAGAAGTAGAACGGTCGCAGATGCAACGCATAAAAGGCTCAGGGTCTGATAAGTCCCTGATCCATACTTGTGCGTGATAAGAAAAGGTCCAAGTCAATTAGGAGCAAACTTGCCTCGTTTACTTCGCTCCATATTGGTCACGTGTTGATTGATGAGTGGACGTGAAGTTGGTTGATATGGTTGTTGATTGATCGAGGTTGGTTGAATGTTTTGATAAAAGGTTTGGGTCGAATGTTTGGTTGAGATTTGGTCATTTGATAATTGGTCAATGGTTGGTCGAGGGTTGATTGTTGGTATTTGGTCTTTGGTTGGGTCGAATGTTTGGTTGAGGTCAGGTTAAATGTTTGGTTGCTAGTCTAGTTGAGGTTAAGTTGAAAGAGTGATTGATATGTGGTCGAGACTGTGTTGAAAAATTGGTCGAAGTTTGGATGAAGGTTGAATTCCCCCAGCGGCTAGGGAGAATGTTTGATGGATTAGTTAAGGTCGATTGAGGTTTAGTGGTTAGATGGACTGTGTTGATGTTGAATAAAGGGGTTAAAGGCAGCGAAGGGACCCTAGTCTGTCGTGGAGATCCCGATTTAGATGATGAGGTTGGAGAGGTATGGGTCGGTGTTGATAATTTGTCAAAGGGGGGGTCAAGAGGATCCTTGATAAGAAAGGAATCCTTTTTCTGGTGGTGATGAATGACAGCTTTAAGAGTGCAACAACGCTCGGTGTCATGTCCCGGAGTGTGATGATAATGACAGAATTTAGAGTTGTCGAACCAAGATGGCCTTGATCTGAGAGTTGATGAGTGGGGTGGTGTTGAAGGTTTGTTGATAACGTGGTTGAAAAGAGAGGTGTCATTCTCCAAACATTGGTGAATGACGACCTTGAGGGCATGACAATGCTCCGTGTCGTGCCCAGGCGTGTGATGATACGCACAAATGCGAGTGTCATCGAACCATGGTGGTTTTGGTCTGAGAGAGTGATATGGTCTAAGAGGCGGAAGATAGAGACGAGAGGACTGCAACAATTGCCGTAAGAGCAAGGCATATGAACCTGCTAACGGGTCAGGATGTTTTATTGCAGAGAGGGTTGGTGACATTGGTTTGGGAGATGAAGGAGGCGTTGGTCGATGGTTTGAAGGAGGTATAAGTCTGACGGGTTGATAGAATAATGGAGGTGACTTACCTCTATGAAGTATGGGAGTGAGAAGCACTCCGAGTAAAGTAGACGGATGTGGGCCCAAGATTGAAGGTAATGACGAAGATAGGGGAGGAGGCCTCCGGTGTGGTTTAGTAGCCTTCTTTGGTTTGGGTTGAGGGCCACCTTTGTGCGAGGCAAGATTAGATGTGGGGCGAACACCAAGAGGTTTAATCTCTTTGGGCATGATGGACGCCTGCGCGGGTTTGGACTTAGATGTGGACGGTTTTTCTCTCAATGGAGAAGGGATTGAAGGTGTGGGCTCTTTAAGTGGAAAGAGCTCTGGAGTAGTCATGGCTTCTGTGTGAGGTTGGGGAGTCAAAAAGGTATGATCGTCTATGGATGATAATAAGGATGAAGGCGAGGCAGCTGGTGTTGATGTGGTCAAAGCGTCCTCCGATATGGGAGAAGTCGCTGGAGGACAAGTGGGAGAAGAAAGTTCTTCGTCATGTGGAGGAGATATAGGGGAAGAAAGGTCTTCCACCTTTGAAAGAGGTTGGTCAGGGATAAGAGAAAAGATAGTGTCGACCGTGTGTATATCATGGTCTTGAGGGTCATTGGTTATGGTTTGGATGTTGTCTTGAGTAGGCGGGTGATTAGAAAGGGGTTGCTTGAAGATGTCAAGGTTTTGATTGGGCGGTGCATTCGGGTTATCTAAAATAAGATCCCCTTTATCGAGCATGTCATGTACGATGTTTTTGAAAGTTTGACAGTGATCCATGTCATGGCCTTTGACACGGTGATAGTTACAAAAGTGATTCTCCCTATACCATGCAGGGATAGGTGTTGAGGGGTCGAATTGATGTGGTCGGATTGGAGGGAGATTGAGGACCCCCTGCTTGACGATTTTATCCAAGACAGAGGCATATGACTCCCCAATTGGAGTGAATTGACGCTGTATGGATTGACGTTGAAAATGTTTATTGATGTAGTCTAATGTTGAAGATGTTGATCGGTTGGTTATTGTTGAAGATGATGGTCTAAAGATGACAGTGTTTGCCAACCCCTTGGATTGAGAGTGGGCAGAAGAAGGTCTGGAAGAAGAATGGTCATTGGTTCTTGTGTTAGTGTTACACAATTTGACCTTATCTTCTTCAATGGCGCGGAGTTCAAACTTTCGGGCCATGGTGAAGGCCTCGTCGAAAGTGTGGAATGTTTGAACCCGCAAGGTGGACGAGATGTGCCTGGCACATGCTCGAGAAAAGAGCTCAATGAGCTCAGGTTGAGGCAAAGAGAAGGAGAGCTGATTAATCAAGCTTCTCCAACGGGCGACAAAATCGGCTATTGATTCGTCGTCAAATTGCCTAATAGAGTAAAGGTCTGTGATCGAAACTTTTTTAGTGATATTGATAGAAAAATGGTCAACGAATAGTTGGGCGAGTTGGATGAATGAAAAGATAGAATGTCTGGCAAGAGAGCTATACCAGTCAAGGGCAGGGCCAGAAAGGGACATAGGAAACGTGCGTAGAAGTAACGCATCATCGTGGGCAATAAGATAACAGGCATGTCTAAATGCCTTTAGATGTTGTTGTGGGTCTTCCTTACTCTGAAAGTGAGTAAATTTAGGAAGCTCCCAATGGTTGGGGTATGGTCGAATAGGGACAGAAGGGTGGATGGGCTCGTTGTAAATCTGGTCATATGAAGAGACATTACTTGAACCGGAGATAGAAGCTTCGAGACTGGACATTTTATCCATCAGCATCTTGATAAGATCTGCTGATGGATTGGCGGGTTGAGCGCCCCCTAAGTTGTAAGGCGCTTGGAAGAGGTTAGAGGAGGCATGCGACATAGCCGGTTGTACAATGTACGAATGACTAGTCGCAGGGGCAGAAGTAGAGGTTAAGGGTGGTTGCGTTATGAAGGTAGAAGGCATAGGCTGACCAGATACCGCCAAAGGAGGTTGTGTGATGGCATTGACAAAGGGCGAGGTAGGCACTCCTGCATATATAGGCGCAAGAGTGTGTGGGGTCGAGACAATCAAGTTCTGGTATAATGTAGAACTTGGTTGAATTGCAGGTGGTTGAGGGGGTAACAAAACCCCGGTGGAGGTTGGTCTAAAAATAGACGAGGAGGCCAAAATTTGCGTATTGGCCATGGTCGGGTTAATGGTTGAGGCGAAAGGTTGAGTCGTAAAAGGTTGGGTGGCGAACGGTGTGGATGTCGTCGCCACGTCGCCCGAAAGGTCCCGCATTGGTTTTCTCGTGAGATAGTTTTGGAGGGCTGCGGTATTGAGGTCCAAGAATCTTGCAAAGTCTTGGTCCCCTTCTGGGATGATAGGCGTCTGGGTTGGAGATAGTCTAGTAGGAATTCTTTCGGTCTTCAAGTAGAACTCCATTATATGATTGTTTATAGGCAGGGTAGGCGAAAGCGATTGATGGCTAGCGTGGTTAAGAAGAGCCTTGGTTTGACTACGCGTCAGAACCATTTGAGGCAAGAAAGAACGTCCTCACAAGCTCAAACAAGCAGATAACAACTAAAAAAAAAAGATGAAGACACAAGCAGATCCTAAAACCCTAAGAGTGAATTATTAGGATTATAGTGGCTTATGCCTTAGAATGTGTGTAGTGGAAGGTTGGTTTTGTGAGTCAGGTCCTAGAAGAAGCAGTCTATGGATGGTTTCGGGTTTTGTTATGGTGCTCAAGAAGTCTGTGTTAGGTTCGGTACGCGGCCTGGTGCTAAGGAGCAAGCTCCTCTCACTTCACGATTCCAGTGGTTAGCTGGTCTCGCTTAGCCAAAATATACCTCCACTAGATTTTATCCTCCGCCAGAGAACGGAGTGGGCTTCCCCCTTGGTGATGAAATCCAAGTAGGGTCACCGAGACGGGTAAGGTATCCGCTGGGGGATGAAATCCTAGTCGGGCCTTGTCTCAGGTAAGTTTTATGTTTGTTTTGTGCAGGTGGATTGGTCATGTAACATCAAGTGATCTAGATTAATTCAATATGCGGTTTAATTACTATGTGTGGTCTAAAAGATGCAGGCAATCAGAAATGAATGCAAAGTGTTTTAATGCCCAAGTCGAAATGTTTGTTCGTATGAAGACGAATGGAGAAAGAGTCGAAGAATATGAGTTTTAGCTAGTCTAGAAGTGCAAGAAAGAAAGAAATGTTCGTTTTAGTTCTGCTTATGATGTCGTTTAAGAAGAGACGAAAGGAGGCGAAAAGGAAGAAACCTAATGCACCTATATGAACGAAAGAAAGAAAGAACCCAAGAAGGACCTAGGGTCCCATCGGGCGTGCCAGAATGTTTCTATGCAAAATTGCTTTCTACATTCAAAAGAAGAAATAAGAAACTAAAAGAAATGGTCAAGGCTAGAAGTACCTGATAAAGTTGTGTGCACCGAAATCAGACGTTGGAAGATTCTCCTCTTTGGCTGTGGAGGAATGACACCTGCGAAGAAAAGGCTAAAACACGGAAAAACGTTAGTCAAAGATATGGTGGGCTGTCAGGCGAATGCCTGATCCTGGAAGTACGAAGACTTCCTAGAAGGATATCAACCCACTGATAAAAAAGCAGAATATTGGATGAAAGTAGATAATAATGATAGAAATAAATGATAGAAAATAAAGTGCGTACCTGATATGCAGCACTGTTCTGCATAGTCACCGGCGTCGGTCTTTGTGGTGCCGGCGCCGGTTAGGGAAGGTGCCGACGTCGGTTGAGGTGCCGTCGTCGGTCGGGGTAGTGACCGGCGTCGGTAGGGGCAGGTTCTGGACAGAGTCTGAACAGGTTCAGGATAGGGTCTGAGAGAGTCGGGATAGGTTCTGATAAGGTCTGAGAGAGTCGGGACAGGGTCTAGGCAAGGTCTGAGAGAGTCGGGACAGGGTCTGGGCAAGGTCAGGTCGGGTCTAAACAGAGTCTGGGGGTTTTAGTCTGGATAGAGGCAGGTATGTAAATGAGGGATGCTGGGTCTGTGGTTTGAAGAATCGGGATGACATAACTGATAAAGAATAACCAAGGAAGAAATAAAACAAACAGAATAAATACTTACCTACCAAAAGACGCGATGAAAGCCATAGTTGAAGTTCTCTGTGCAGTGTCGGATTGAATGCAGATTGGTTGATGCCGAGAGTGGGTTGATGCTGAGAGTGTTGATGCTGAGAGTGTTGTCAGAGTTCGTAGGTTGATTGAATGATTGCTCGGGTTTGATTGATCAGTGAAAATGGTTGAATAGCATTCGGGATCGCCTTTCAAATGGTTGGCGGAGGTTGATGAAGGTGAGAGACGGTTCCAGAGACGGTTCGTCAACCGTTTCAGGAAACTGAATGATAACTGATAACGGATAACGGCAAGGTGACCGACGTCGGCAGGATTGCTGACATCGGCCAATAGGTGACCGATGTCGGCGACATCGGCCGGGTAAAGACCGTCGTCGGCAGATGCATAATGGGGATAGAGTCTAGCTTTAGCTCTGTGCTCATTTTTACATGCTGCCAGGGTCAAGGTTGGTGGAACAAGTGATCGACAAGGGTTAAATAGGCGAAGAAGAATAAGACGAGGAATGACCAGGGGAGTCGACACGATTTCGGTGTCTATAATTTGGATACTAGCACCAAAAATTAGACACTTTGGGGTCTAGTCCTATAGTCCCATTTTTGGTGCTATTGTCTAGAGCCAAAACTAAAAACTATAATGTGTTCTTTATTGTTTGCCTGATCTAGCCTACTTGTACTAAATTCTAGAATCTGGATTGAAGTGGTCTAAAACTAATTTTTTAATCTATAAAATCCCTAATCTCTATGATAAAACCCTTGTTTGTTTCCTCCTTTTATGAGGGTAGGAATGAAGACCCTATAATGACTTACCTTAGAAGAAGAAGCCCTACAAATGTGTTAGTATGTGAAAATGTTTGATATAGCATTTATATTCATGATCTCAAGATATAGAAAAATTTGTAAATAGATATTGTTAGATCTACAAGGGTATGATTAAATAGATATAATAATGGAATATCATGTGTATAAGAGAAAACTAGAACATGAGATGTTAGTTGTCAGTATCATGGTGGGATGTAGCATGATGTCCATCATGGCATCCAAGAAGCAAGGTAAATACATGATTGGAGTCATGGAATTACACACAAAGAGAAATGATCAAATAAACTAGTATATAAAGAAAGAAGCAAGAAATACATTAGGGTGGCCAAGGTGCCAAATAAGCATTCAAGGCATATAAGGCATGTTCAAATGTTACATACACACATAAAAGGAAAAATCATAGATTGGCACAAGGGACACAAGCACATAGAAAGACACACACAAAGGACATTGGAAAATGTCCAATGGAACACACATATAGATAAGAACAAAGGACATTTTTAAAATGTCTTAAAATTCAAATAGGAAGAAAAAAAGAACTAGAAAAATTCAAACACATTTGGCTAATAAAAGTAAAGAGTGGAAGCAAGCAAAGTACTAAAAATGTAAACTTGCATCTAACTATAAAAAGTAAGAAGCAAGAGTATACAAGATATGTAATACAAGAATAATTTATATGCTATGAAATATAGAAGTGTGATAAATACCAATGGACATTGATGTAATATTTATGTAATCATGTAAGGAACACACTACAATAAGATGTCTAAAGTGTGTAGCACAAGAATGACATAACCTAGATGGTGTAGTTATGTAGAGTGTGCCCCTGATGGGTAGATGTATCGATATGTAGATAGAATGTAGATGTAATATGCCCCCTTGATAGGTGGAGTAAAGAAATGAAGGATATAGATGCACTACACACACTTAAAATAAAATTAAGTGAATCTTGGTAATATAGATAAATCAACAAACAAGTAGTATATAACATCCTAATATAAGTTTAGCATAGTGATTTAGTAATGTAATAACATAGATGATGCATACAATTGACATATTTTTGTATTTTTAAAATAAGCTATGTACAATCTACAAAAGAGACTATGTGTAGGAAATACCACAAAGGAATGATACTAATCGATGAGTCTCAGATGAGACTCCTTGTCATGGTGTCCAATATCAAAAATTAAAATCATGTTTGATCATGAGTCATGATGGAAGTGCTAAAATTGAGGCTTTGAAAGATGGATATGTTGTAAATAATTTAAAATATGTGAAGTATAAACTAACTATAGGGATCCTCTATAACTTTGAAAGTATATGAAACTATAGGGCTCTTAGGGACCCATCTATAAGTAAGAAAAGATCTCTAAACATGTGCTCAATGTTTAGATGCCTGAGATCTCAATGAAACTACTCTAGGTGTGAAAATTATAGCTAGAATCTATATAAAATCTTAAAGTTGTGGAGATGTATGGACCCTTTATACTGGTAATAGAGCTATAAATAGTGTTATAATAGAAACTAGCTTTAGAATTAAAAATAACACTAAAATCAAAAGTGGCAACTCATATGGAACTTTAGTAACTATAATAACCTAATTAGCATGAATGAATTTCACACATCAATGCACTATAGATGGAATTTCTCAAATTTTTTATATCTAAGGTATACAAAGTAACATGTCAAAAACTCATGTGCTAGGAACTACAATGAATGGGGTGGTCATGCATGTAGGACCAAATTTTAATGGAATGAGGATCTTACCCAATGTATTCTAACTATGTCCACTAAATCCACTAATAACTATGTTAGTCAGAGTGATATACTACTTTGTATACCCTAAGTTTTGTAATAGTGTCATAATACACATGTTAATACTGGGTCCATTATCAATTAGAGAACTATGAATGGGATGATCATGAATAAAATCTTTGATGAAGAGTGCATGATAATCTATGTCATCCTTGATAATCTCCTACTCAAAAAAGGATATATAATAAGGCTGAAGTAGAAGGCTAAAATGAAAGGTGCTAATCATGTAGCTTAATGGATGTGAATTGGCTATCAGTGCCTTTGTATGTAACTAGTGGAGGATGTCCCTGATATGTATGATGTATACCTGATGTGTCTTATACCTCTGACTTGTTATGCTATAGAAATAGATCTAAAAATATTTTATGTGACTTATCATGCATTGGTTTGGCCTGAAGAAGCTCAACTAAAGTGCCTAGATCAATCTAGTTGACATTAATTAAATAATGTATCTTATGTCTGAGACTAATGCATCTATTTGTAGTATGGCCTAGTACCTTGTGAAAGTCACAAAATACATTTTGATTATATCCCCATGAAAGAGGCTTTACTATATCAAATTCTTTGATAGGAGGTAGAGAAATGATATTACATTTTAGTACTTGTTGTAGAACTCTGGCTAGAAAAATTGGTAGATTTGTAAAAGTTCATTGAGGAGGTGTTGATAATGTGACTCTTTATGGGGGCTCTAAAGCTACATTAACTATTTACTGAGTTTTTCCTTTGTGTCATTAAACTTGACCTTATAGGGGACTTTGTTTTTTCTCTTATTAGTTGTATTTGATACACTTGTGTACTTGAGTTTTCCCATTGATATAAGATTGATTTCTCATTATTTTAAAGTGTGACATAATTTAGTGAAAGAAGAGAATCTTTTGAACATGATTGTCTCATGCAAAACCTATAGAATACTATGTTTTAAGAGGTCCTATAACTCTTGATCTACCATAGGGTTAGTCATATTAGCTAATATGGCCTTATATCTAAGAATATACTCAATGAGAAGCTCATTTAACTCATGTTTTTATTGTGTAATTTGAGAATATGGCACCTTATCACTGATGTTGATATTGAAGTGTGCTAAGAACATGTTGAAAAGATGATTAAATGCATTGATCGACTAATTTGGTAGACTATAAAACCATTGTAGTGCATAATCCTTAAGGCTCCTTAGAAATAACTTAGTTAATAGCCCGTCATTTAGAATATAATCCAAACTTGCTATATTAAAGGATCTCAAATGTGTCTCTCGATCACCCTTGCCATTGTAAATAGTGAGCCTAGTTTGTACAAATCTAGGTGGAAAAGGGTGTAGCATCTATATATCATGATAAAGGTGTATGCAATAAAGTTATGTTATCTAATGCCTATGAATATTTAATGGTACCTTGCTCAAGATGTTGCACCTTGAATTGATGATATTTAATCTCTTGCACAAGGGCTACCACATTAGGAGATAGGGATGGAATAGCTATAGTTGGTGGCATAAAAGAAGGTTGCGATGTTATAAGGGGTAATTGTGACATAGTTACCCCCATAGTGTCATGTTCAACTAGTTTTTCTATAGTTTGATAAGATTCAACTTTTTTGGCATTCTTTAGTTCCATGATAGATTTTCATATGTTAGTGTTATTGTAGGGCTATTTCCTGAGTCTTTCTCTAAAATGTTGTAAAATCAATTTTTTGTCAAGTACAACTTCATTGTCAATAATGGGTGAAAGTGGATTGGTAGTCGAATGTGATATAACATGAGCATAAGTATGTGTCTCATTTTTATTTTTATCATATTGGTCATTATTGAAATCTTGTTTATTGAAATTAGTGTAATATATATGTGTAGGATATATAATAGGGACTTATCTTGGTTACTTATCCATGTTATAAGAATGATTTGCAAGAATCTAGATGAATTCAAGAGGGTTACCACTAAGTCTTACACTTCATCTCAAAGGGTGAGATAAAAGGAGCTTAGAGGGCATAAGGAAAATATTTTGAAAAATATCGGAGCAAATTATGTAAAAATAATATAAGTAATGAGCTGGAATGTGCATAGAAAAGGATATCAAACTCCAAGTATGTACAGTGATAGCTCAGAATGCAATAAGACCTAGTGTATGCACCTAGGTATTTTTAAATAATATTATTTGCCTAATACTATGAAATTTTTAATTTTAAAATGATTTTTTAATTTTAATATTCAATCAAAATTTGTAGAAAATAAGAAAACTATTCTGGAAATTGACTAAAAATTAAGTGATGTAACTAGGGTTTGAAATGATTTTTTTCAAAATTAATGAAATAATCTAAAAAATTTACTAAGAATTAGTATATTTGACTTGAAATATATTAGGAAAAATCTAAAAGTATTTCTAAAATTAGTAGAATATTTTTCCTAGTGGTCTAAAAGTGGTTCATGTAAAAAGGACATAGTACGTGGAAACTAGGGTTTTAGTGAATTATTGAAAATATTTCACTTAAATTTATAGTTTATTAATTTTTAAATTATATAAAAATTAAAAAAATATGGAAAAAAATAAAAAAATTAATAGCCCTAGGGTTTCTAGGGTTTTTGTGTGAAGATTTGAAGTAAGTCAGGTTCACCAAATGTTTTACAATTTTTGGGAAACTAAGGGTTTAATTTCCTAATTATTAAAGAGGTGTAGATTAATTTAGAAAATATGTGAATATAATATGCCTAAATTAAACTACTAATTTTATAAATATATATAGTTTATCAATTAATTACTAAAAATAGAAAACAAAGGGATAGAGAGTGAACTTAGTTAATTTCTAGACCAAGACAAGAGATTTTAGAATTACAAATTATTGAGCTAACCAGGTAGACTATTGGAAATAAGATCCATAAGTCCATTTTCTTCCTAGTTAGTAGCATTATAAATTTTACACTTAGAGGTATAGTGTTATAGTCATATTTTTAGCATTATAGTCCCTCTGATATGTTTCTTTTGAGCTTTATAGGTTTTGTTCTAATACTTTAGGAGGTTCTGTGTCTAGAATCTCAAGTCTAGATCATCTACAAATCTCCATGTGAAACTTATTCTATCCTCTAGGGTCATATTTACTCCTTAGGCTTGAAAAGTGGTCTTGAATTAGTTGTAAAAAAGGGGTTAGTGTGTATTATACACTAAATGTGTGATCACACCCCAAGTGTGGGCATGTTGTCTACATACCTATACTTCAAGGAGGGATCAATGCCAATTTATTTCTCGCGAATTGAATGTTGTATTGTTAAATAATGTGTATGAAATTCAACTATTATGTGAATTTGGGTAAGCTTGAGATGACTCATGACTTGTGTAGGAGCTTGAGTAGGTTGGAAATAACAGTGGTTGGTTGTATGCAGAGAATAGGAAGATTTGATTGAGTGTGCTTAGTGAATTTATATCTCATGCCTTTTTAATGATTGCCTTCCCTTCTAAATGAACCTTAAATAGGATTTTATATGGGAACTAATGATCTCAGGTTATATGATTTCATGATAGGCTAATAGGGAAAAAGATAAGGATCTAGGGAAATCTGACCATTTGAGGCTAAGAGCGACTTGGACAATAGCACTAGAAAGTGAACACCCTATGGTCCATTTTTATAATCCATCTTATGGTTCTATGTTCCAAGGGGATAGGGACCTTAGGGGAAAGGTTTGTGCCTAGGAGAAGAATCTGGGGTAGTTGAGGTTGATTCAAGAAGGCTTCAAGTAACTGGGAAGTAATGAAAACATACCTAGTGGGTTGTGGAAGCCAGAAATAAAGACATGGTTTTGAAGTCACATGTCATGATCAAGTTGTAAAAATTTAATTTTTATGTGATTACATCAATGCATCAACATGAAACTAACATATAGATGTTAAGGAGCCAATAGAGTATGTAAGTGCTAAAAATATTTTTAGATTTTTGTATGTTCTTTTATTTTTTTGGTATTTTTAGAATATGTTAAGATTTTAAACATTAAGTTGGATCCTTGACATTGTTTTCATAATTATTGGATATGTTTAAAAGATACATAACATGTTCCTCCTCATGTTTTGCATGTCTAGTAGAAGAAATAATGTTATCATTTAGAATATGTATTAATTTTCCTTCATGAAAAAATAAAATACCTAATTGTTTTGGATCAATTATAGCTTCCATTTTCTATAAGCAAAGAGTTCCCAGTGTAAATTCATATGGAGATGTGGTATGCATAACCAAAACCTATGTTTGAATTTCTTTAGGACCACAATTAATTAGTATTATTATGTTTCCTAAGGAGTCTTTCCAATGTACTTTATTTTTTAAGTTTTTAAAGTCAAATCCAAGTTTTTGTAAGTCTATTACATTTCAAGTAGTTTTTATTTGTGTAGGATTAATATGGTTATGATAAAAATAAGCACCACCTATGAATAAGGTAATTGTTAAATCTTGTTGACATAGATGTTTTTTGTGTTGTTCACTTTGGGGTTTTTATATAGGACATGGACTTGGATTGGTCCATGTTAAGTAACATATAAAAATTGAACATATAAATATTAGGAATACCACATTTTTTTTCATATTTGTCCTTTGGTAATTCATCTCCCTCCTTTGTGTGAGGACTTAAACTTTGTAAGTTATAAGGGGGTTATATTAAGCTTGTTTGGATGAGTAAGGATGAATGAAGCATATATATGTACATCCACATATAAATGTGTAAATGAATTTTATTGTTTATATAATATTTTTTCATTTAATGGGGAAATAAACCCTATATTAAAAATAAATTGCAATTCCAAATCTGATGATCTAAATTCTAGCTCATATATTATACTTTTGAAATTAATATTATAATCTTGAATGGATTCATCATTACATCACTTAAAATTGTATAAATGTGGTAATATAAGTTTGGAAACCTTGTGGATATTGATATCCATGAAGAAAGCATCTTCCAATTGTAAAAAAACTAGTTAAAAAAACATTTTAGTAGGATATAAAACTCATTGTGAGCCTCATCAGAAATGCTCATGTGGAATACTATTATCAATAGTTTGTCATATTTTTCCCATTGACTAAAATAATGTATATATTTAATCATGGGGTCAAATGGGTCCTTGTGACTTAAAAAAAAGTAAATTTGAGAGCTCAAAATATTATGGATAAGGGTATTCAAGTATACATTGTTCAAGAGGTTGATTTTTGAATGAGGTAACATTTTCATTAATATTATGGAAAGCCATTTGTATTTGAAGTATATAAACATATTTTTAAAGATACCCAATAGTATCTATCATATAAATAATATTTTCCATGGGAATAGTGGTGTTTATCATTGATGTTATCATTGATTCCAACCCACTACATTTTTTGAACTTAGGCATATGAATATTATCATCTTCATGGATGACAAATGAAAGATCATGATCACTAAATTTAGGATATTTTGGTAGTGTTATTGGATCTTTAAATTTTGGTACTTATGGTATATCATTTGAATATCTTGAACCATTGGAATAATTTGGTTCATTCCCTTTTGGTAAGGATATAATAACTAGAATTTGAGGAAGCCTTTGTAAAGGAATATATTTTAGTAGAGTATGAGAATTTGGCACATTATGTTTTTAATAATTTATTATTATTGATGCCTAATTATTATTTGGTAAATATGCCATGATATCTTGATTAACCTTTTGAAAAAAATTAATGTCAATTAAAGGGAAAGGAGAATCATAACCCTTGATAGGGGGACATCATTTGGAAATTTTGGAATTATGAGGGTTTGAATTAATTAATTTGATGATCTATCCCCCTTATCATTAATTTGTAAATCAATAATAATTTTTTTTATGTATTTGTCATAACTTTTAAAAAACATAAGAAGGATAATTCTATTTATATGTACCCACATTTTTGGTAGAATGTAAAAGAAATGTATGGTTATATAAATTTCCTCATTTGTGTCTTATGATTTTTTTTTGAAAATACTAAGCCTTGATGATTTGTATTATTTTTTAGAGATATAGGGTGGGTTATACCTTGCTCATGATTTCCCAACCTTTGTGTTGTATCCATATTTTAGAAAATATCAAAGGAAAAAATCATATGATAATGGTGTAGGAAATATATGTAAAGGCTCTTTATCTTCCTTAATATGGATCAACTCATTTCTTAAAATGGTTATATCATGGACTTGAATAGATGGATAGAAGATACACCATTAAAATATTTGATATTATATGTTTTATCACTTGGAATAATTCAAGAGTAATCAATTTCAATTCATTACTTGAGGGAGAGATGGAGATTTTCATAATCATAATCATCAAAAAAATCAATATCATCCAAGATAAGAGAGATAAAGGACATAAATATTAAGACAATTTAGGTAAGAAACATCCTAAATGGTGTGCTTAGGTAAGAATTATGTTCAAAGATCAAGTTCACAAAATGTTTAACCATAAATTTAGACATGGATACTTCTTGGGTAGATAGGGTTAATAGTATATAAATGACAATGCACAAGGGTGATAATTAGATTTACAACATGCTAATTCAGTGATAAACTCATATATAACATATGCTAAATGTGTTAGACTAAAATAATATAAAAATAGTGAGTATAATTATGATAGATATAAAAATCACAAACAAACAATTTACTTAGATTTTTATGATGCTAACATAGTTATGGATCTATAACAAGCAAGAAGTAGACTAGAATTATTTTGGAATAGTTTCCAAATTCTATATTGCGTGTCTCTAGAGATATAAACACTAGAATTAACCTTAGACATTAGTGTTGAATCTAAAATCTAAACCTAATGTAGGTTTCATGTATGAAATACTTACTAGAAAAAGATGCAACTATTTCATAGAATTTTAACTTATATTTCAAGAAAGGAAGATGAAGAAACTAAATATGGGTATGGTTCAAAAACCTATTTGATTGTCTGAACATTGAATTATATGATTGTGAATAACTTGTGTTTGGTTTGAGAGGATGACTTGTAAATAAGATAACACTAAGACAAATGGTTGGTTAGATAGATAGCTAGGTGGATTGCCTTGTGCTAGTTATATCCTAGAAGAAAGATATTCTTCAAGGGTTTTCAATCCATATATTTTAAATAATTAAGTTTATATAATATAATATAAGGTACTTGCATCAATAATCAAAGGATACTAAAATCGAATACTAGAAATGCTTGATAAAGAAATAGACTAAAATGATTAATATAACAATAAGCAAGTCAATACTAATGCTAAACAAGTCAAGTGTGCCTCAAAAAATAGGTTGGGGGTCTATGAACAAGTATATGAAAATAAAATTGGATATAGTTGAGCGTAAATGGGTGAAAATAGCTTGTTATTATTTTCTACCACAGTGACCATCGATGTTTGGTGTGATCATTGGTGGTTGAGGTGACCATAGGTGGTTGAAGTAGCCATCAATAGTTGGAAAAACCATTGGTGGTAAAGTTGACCATCAATGGTTATTGTGTGTTAGGTTTGGGTTGATAACACTTAGACTGATGGGATCATAAAAGGTAATTGTGGTAGATGGGTTTGTAATGGGTTGATTACATAATACAAAAAAAGTAATTGAATAATGGAAAGAAAATAATTATCTTACTAGAGGTTGGTTATATGAATGGTTGAGGTGATTGACTCATTTTTAGAGTTTGTCATGATTTTGATAGATTAATGATACTTTTTTATCGATCAAAGGGTGGTGGAAAGTCATCTCTCTAATGTGATGGTTGGATTGTTAGATCGTTAGAAGAACACCTAAAAAATAAGCTCTAGATACAAAAGCTCTTAATAGCTATGAATGGATCCTTTTCACATCATAATCCTCTCTTCTTATATTCATAAGGAAGAGGTCCAAGTGAAGGTTCAACTGGACTTTCCAAATATAACTCACACATGCAGTAGCTTACACATGATTTAGATGAGCTAATTATAAAAAATCAAGGTAGAGTTAAGTGTGAGTTAAGTTAGTTTAGATGGTGGAACCTGACCATCAATGGTTATGGTGACCATCAATAGTCACCCTAACTATTGATTATTAGGGGTCAAAAGCAAGGTTGGTAAAAAGGTGGGTTTTAGCCAAAAGGTCAACTAATGTAGGTTAGGTGGGTTAGGTTTAGTTAAGGGTCAAAATGGTCAAGGTTGGACCCAAAGGAGTCGTAAGTGGTCCAGGGGACTTGCAACATTAAAAACCATCATGCATGAATTTATAGTGTCTATATTTTGCTCCTTTCTTAATGCAATTTTTATCAACAAGCTTTAAAAAATGGATTGTAGTTTTGAAGGTTAGGTTACCTCGAGCATGGGAGGAGGTGTTCCCCCTCAAACAAAGATTTGATAAGGTAAATTAGAATTAGGTGTGGGTTTGATAAGGTGGATGAATCTATTCACAAAGGTGGACATCATGAAGGTGGGTGATAGGTTGGGCACTAAAGCACAAACAAACACACAAAGTGCAAAAAAAGTGTGATAGCCAAGATTGTGCATAGACTAGGACAATTGAAAAGTGGACTATGTGACTGCATCTAGGCATGGTTATTAAGAACACTCATAAATACACGTCCCTGAAGCAAGGTTTATGATTTTATGGGTGTCCAAGGTAAGAAGTGCTCTTGAGGAAAACACCAACTGGTCAAGTGAAGTGGGTATCTGAGGTAGGAAGTGTTCTTGAGAAGACACAAGTGAGATGGGTGTGTGAAAGGTAGCACAAGTTCAAAAAGTGATCAACATGGAAAATATTGTCATTATGGTCAAAAAGACTAGGCAAAAGTCATCATAAAATACACACTATTTGGGTTCAAATGGACAAAGGTGAGGTGATGAGGTGGGTGGAGAAGGTAGTCTCCATGGGTGGGTGCTTGATTAGGTTGGGTTGAAAGTTTTATTTCTTGAGTCCAAAAGAAATAAGTACAAAACATGACCGTTGATGGTCAGGGGGCTTAAAATTGGCCATTGATAGTCACCTTAACCATCGATGGTTAAGGTGTAAACCCTAGAAAGTTAGAGGATAAAAAGAAAAATAGTGATTCTTTTAGACTCATTTAATTTTTTCAACTTGTGAGCTCTATCTTTTATCATTTTGGGCAAAAAAGTAGCTAACGATGAGTGCTAACAAGTAAAGTTTATTGTTGGGTTAACCAAGTAGACCACTATATATGTAGGGTGGGCATAGACATGGATGAGGATGGGCACCAGGCCCCAATATTCTTCCTCGATGATGATTGAGGAATGAGGTAGGGGTAACATTAAATTGGTAGAGTATTTTTATTTTGTATTGGTATTGTATATTTGAATGTGATGGATGTGGTATTGACTTGGTTGGAGGGTTTTTGGGATTTTTGACCTAGGTAGGTTATACTTGCTTATTGGGTAATTTTGTGGGTGAAAACTAAAATTAGCCAAGGTGGGGTAGCTAAGGTAGGATGGGTGTAGGTGCAGGCATAAATTTGTAATTTTTTAACTATTTGGGGTGTGTTTCTAGGTAAGGGTTTAGGAATTTATGTTGACGGTCATTTATAGTGACCATCATTGACCACCCCAACTATAGATGGTTGATGATTGTTAGGAAAAGGGGTACCTAACCATTGATGGTCACTATGACCATTAGAGGTCAGGTAGGCTTAGGAACATTGATAAAAATTTGTGTTGAATGTGTTTAAAGTTTCAAAGTTAGTTTGGGTATATGGGATGTTAGGTGTGTGAAGTGGTAAGGTATTGGGTGGGTTGGGGTAATGTTTTTAGGTGACAATAGTTAGTTTGTGTGAGGTAAAAGAGATTAGTTTTGATGTAAATGTTAGCAATGTAATGATAAAGTGGGTTAAGGGTAGGTAGGGTTAGTTAAGGAGCTAAGCTCGTAGGCAATCATAATATAGATAACTAAGTCTATTTGCTAATGAATTATGTAGGTGTAGAAGTAGATCTAGATGTAAGGTCTAATACGTTGCATCTTTATAGATATCCACCAAGGGATAACCCTAGTAGATTTGGCACATAGGGAGGAGGTTAGGCTTAGAGCAATGTGACATTACCGGTATATGCCATGAGATGTAGTGATGATCATAGTCATCATCAAAAGATGGGATCTGGCCATGAATACCTTCCTACTACCCACTAGTGAGATGACATATTACTAGAGGATATGTACATGATCACTTGATTTTCCCTTCAAGGTGATCTGATATATCAGATTAAGGAGGAGTAGGAAGAGCTCTTGGAACTAATGTATGAAGATGATTATGATCATGTCAGGTGGCATACTGAGGGTTTTAGCTACTCTATGCTCTATCAAAGGGCAAGGGGTGAGAAGAGACTGATGATTATGATGATGATGGAAGTGTCATACTTTGCCCTTCTAGATTCAAACAATGAGAGGTTTATCTATATACTATTGAAGGTGTTGGTCAAGATGCTACTAGGATGTACATTATTTGTATGGGTACCTCTGTTACTTGTTTAGATATATAGGGAATTATGGAGCTTCAAGCTCACATGAGGTATGACATTAAATTTGGGCTTGTTCTACATTGATGGGCCTATGAGCACATCTAAGTGCTAAGGTTGATGGGGTTATCATGGGCTAGGTTTGCTCAGATAGAATTCCTAATTGATTTCATGAAGTGGAGAGATGACTTTATCACTTCAGGTGAAGGAGGAGGAGTTCATGACATAGATTGGTTCAAGGGTACACTAGTTACCTTGGTCATTGGTCATGTTACTTGAAGACCATATGTTGGGTTCCTATATTTAGTTGGTTATAGGAGGAAGACTTTATCCCTATAGAGTTATAGGTGGATCTTTGGTAGGAGGGATAGGGAGGTAAATCTCACCCCATTTGATAAGGTTTAGAGATAGTTTAGCCTAGTTCAAGTTATCTTGAGCCTATTTAGTAGACATAAGCTAAAGGATGTAAAGGTATTATTACTTGAGCCACATCCAGTATAGACTTTACTTGATCATGAAGAGTTTTTAGCAAGTCTATTTATTAATGATGCAAGTTTTCTAGATGGTTACCCTACATGGTACCATGATCTTTACACATCTATAAAATTTGGTGGGGGTGATGGTGATAGGTAGCCTATGGATCAAGACCCAAGAACCAAAGATCAGTGGGAATAGGTTATATGAGGTGCCCTAGATATATAGGCAAGAGTAGAACTAATTATTACATAAGCATAATTTACATCATTATAGGGTCAAGTGGCTACATTATAGGGTCAGGTGGCAACACTTACAGGTGATAGAGACTTGGCTAGAGCTTTTATAGCCTTGGTTATCTAAGATAGAGACTCCATGAGTCAGAGAGGATGAAGAGCCATCCACAAGACCATTGGATACCATCCCCATGGCATGATACCTAGACACATTAGAGGATTTATGTAATTATGAGGATATAGTCCTATGGCACTATCCTGATGATCCCTAATGGGGCAACTATAGAGCTAGTTTTGTAGGTGGTGTCAGTGTGGCAACACCAACATAGTGGGTTGCTTTCATAGGTGGACTGGTAGGTACTTCAAGGGGATAAGGACTAGGAGACATTGATGTGCCAAGAGATAGTGATGCCCCATGGGCATAGCTAGGACATGGTTTAGGTATATTATATATTGTAATATATAATTTTGATACTAGCCTATGAGCTGATGTGGTGAGAGAGAGGCATATATTACTGTCTACAATATGATGTGAGACTCATAATTTATATATATGATCCTCGTTTATTGATTATGGTTTATGATGTGATGTTTATATTTATCATTGATGATTCTATATTGATTATGCTTATGTTATGGATATTGGATACTGATGTAGACTCAACTATCTAAGCATGTGATGAGATGTATCTTATTTTATTCATGGTTATGCTTTATGACATGCATGTTTATGACATTCTAAATTTTAATGAGTATATGCTTCATTATTTAGATTTATACATGTGGTGAAAATGGTTAATTCATCTATTATTTATGGATGCTTGACTTGGACATGTTGATGGATATGCTAATGATGTATGTTTTTACTTATGATATATGTTGATGCATGGTGTTTATGATTATGGATATTTTTACTTTTCTTAAGGTATAATACATAAATTAAGTTAATTAACAACACTAAATGTGATAACAAATAATAAAATAAAGAGACAAATGTCTTAGTGAATATATCAACTAGTCATAATAGGGTAGGAAGAGGACATGATGCTTTTTCTTTGAAAAGGACTAAAACAAATCAAAGTTAGATTGGCTTAAGGAATAAAATCCCTTTTAATGCTTTTCATTATCATTCATTAGTTGGAGAAAAAGGTGTCTTGATCACATAATGTTAAGTGATCTCAAAATCCCTGGCTTTTAATGTATAAAGGGGAGATGGATGAAAGATGGAACCTTCTTGTGAGATTAACATTCCTCATTTATAGGTTTCCAAAGAGTTAGAATAAACAAGTCTATGTCATACAAAGTATAGACTTATCGATGTGAGAAGTCTAATCATGAGAGATGATTAAAAATTTCAAGATTATTTTGTTTATTAGATCTAATTGTGGCTTTAAAAATTTCTTTTGTTTTTACTTTTGCTTGATAATGGGTCTTTTACTTATTTCTTAGGAGGGTTGAGGAAGCTAATTGATACATGAAGCTTCAAAGAATTTTTTTGTTTTGATGAATTCCTTACTTAACCATCCTTCAAGGGAGTGATCTAATTTTGTGTGTTTTGTTTAATGCCTTTGATAGTTGTCCTTCAAGGGAGTAGTCTATGAATACTAGGAATGACATAGACATGATTGCTATTGGTTTGAATTTTGATTTTTTATTTGTTTTATTTTTATTGACATAGACATGCTTATATAGGCTTAAAAGGTTTACTTCTATGAAGGAAAAACTAAAATCACAAAAAGGTTATTTAGGCGTAAAGAGGTTTAGGTGACAAAGATCATGGGAATGCATTCTTATGAAAAGGGGTAGAATGTACCATGAGAATCATGCCATGGGTAGAGTTGTGGTACCCATTATTCAAGATTATGATATGACTATGATGGGTAATCACATGATTCAATTTTAATCAGTTTCCCCTAAAATGGAGAAATGAATGTGGTTTGTAATCAATGGAGGAGCTCAAGTTAGATAGAAGGTGAGTTTGATACTCTTTAAAATGATAAAGTATGTAGACGTGAAACATTGAGGGACTTAAGTTTTGGGTTGCCTTAGAGAGAGGACAACTAGTAAGATCCTAATCCATAATTATGGGTTATGATATAAGGTCTAATATAATTAAAAGCAAACTTACCCCACTTTTTTCTCCATATTAGTGACACATTAATTTTCCTTTAGGATGAGGTCCCTGATGTTTAATTCCCACATGTTAAGGTGTTTATTATAGGCATGTTTAATGTGATATTTATAAACATGAAGATAGGTAACAAAATATAAGAGACATTTGTCAAGTATCTCAAGATGGGATAAATACTATTGATGATGACCATCTTCAAAACTAATATCTTGAAAATATATATGTGAAGAGATGGGATTCGGACTTTGAGAGGCAAGATAGCCTTAGCTCAAAACATAAGAGAGAATGGGGTAGCTCCCATATGGGTTTGGATGCTAATAAAATATGCTTATAAGGTGAAGGGGATGTGAAAATGCCAATCACAACTAGATGCATTGACTATTTTGGTGAGCATGTTGGTAAGATTTTTGTTAGAGGCATTTGCTTCTCCATTCATTTGAGGGTGATAGGGTGAGGAGAAAATTAACTTGATCTTTAATGCATCACAAAGACCCTAAACTTGGTTATTTTAAAAATATTTACCATTATTGGTGATAATTTTGTGAGGAACATCAAAATGATAGATGATGTGATGGTTGATAAAGTCAACAATCTTTTCTACCTTAGTTGAGACTAGAGGAATAGCCTCTACCCATGTGGTAAAATAATCAGTTCCAATGATGATAGAATGGTGTCACTACAAAGAATGGGGGTTAGTTTCACCAATAAGGTCTAGACCTTATTATGACAAGGGTAAAAAATTAGTGGAAATGTGAAGACTATGTCTAGGTGTGTGATGTATATTGACATGTTGTTGACATTTAACACACTTTTTTTACATAATCACAATAATCTTGGTTAAGGGTAGGCTAGCAATAGCCAAGGTGAAGGATGAATTTGGCTATAATGAGGCCAATAAAGTGTCCACCATAGATCCTATCATGTTTTTTCTTAATATCATGAGAGGTTTCATGACTACATGGGCAACGAAAGAGGAGACCATCAAATCCATGTTTGTAAATAATTCCCCCTATAGTGGTATAATATGAGGTACTTTTAAAGGAATAATGGAAAGGTTGAGACAGTTGAAGGTTTGTCGATACCAAAGATTAGGTTGGTTTCCTCCATATTGAAGATGGTGGGAGAATTTGGTTTGGCATAAGAAGGCTAGGTAAGTCTATGGATAATGAAATATAGCTTAGAGACAGATGATGAAAATGGGATCAAGGAGGTAAGGGAAGCTATGGTGTTAGTAAAATTTATGGTTGATTATGGGGTTGAATAGATGTAATAGTGTTTAAATGATGTTAAGAGTTCATTAACTAGTTTTTTTTACTATATTAAAACATCATTCTTACATTGTTAAGAGTCATTTATTTAATTAAACACAATTTGGGAGTCACCAAATATGTTGATCATTTTGAATCCTTTGGCTAAAGCAGTTTAAAGGCCTATCACTAGGGCTCCTTACTCAACCATATTATTGGTGCATTCAAAGTCAAGTTTGAAAGACAAAGGAAGACATTCACCATCAAATGGAATAATGATGATGCTAGCCCCCCTACCACATTGACACTTTGATCTCTTAAAGAATATGGTAACTTGATAGGTGAATTTTACTTAAGAGAGGGTCATGATGGACTCATCAGGGAACTCAAGAAGAGGAGGTTGGTTGTCTACTAATGGTGGTTTGACCAACTAGTTGGTAATGACTTGCCCATCAATTGAATTTTTTTGAATAAACTTAAGGTCAAACTTGGCTGAAAGCATGATACACTTGGCCATACATTGGTTTTGATATGGCTTGGAGTGCATATACTGAGTGGGTTAGTATTGGTTATGACATAGGTTTTATTGTTAAGAGGTAGTGATGAAGTTTGGTGGGAAGAAATACTAAAGCTAAGAAAAGCTTATCAGTATGGGTATATCAAGTCTCATATTCTAAAAACATGTGATTAATGTAGTAGACGGATTTCTCTTTGTGTTCTTCATCTTTATGAGCAAGCATTGCCCCTAGGGAGTGGTCAGTGGTGGAGATATAAAGTAAAAAAGGTTGGTCATCGTTAGGAGGGGTAAGGATAGGTAGAGATAAAAGTTAATTTTTGAGTGAATCAAAACCCTTTTGATAGTCATTGATCCACTTAAAAGACACATCCTTATTTAAAAGGTGGTGGAAGGGTTGGCATTGGTCTTAAATATGATAGATAAAGTGATGAATGGATTGGAGCTTCCCCTAAAAACAATGGATTTTATTGAGGTTGATCAGAGGAATAATGTGGAGGATCACTTTGATTTTGGTATCATCAAATTTAGTTCCTTAAAGGGAGATGATAAATACAAGGAGTTTTCCTGATAAGACCCCAAAAATTCACTTCTTGGGGTTAAGGTAGACATGGTAATGGATGAGGCACTCAAAGATAATCTTAATAAAATGCCAAATGATCCTTATGATATTTGGATTTCCTAAGAAGGTCATCAACATAGTCTTCAACAATCTTATGGATAAGGTCATGGAATATGTAGGTCATGGCACATTAGTAGGTTATAATAATATTATTTAGTATGAAAGGCATGATCCTATAGTAGAAGGTTCCCCATGGAGTGATAAAGGCAATTTTGTGTTGATATTGAGGAGTAATTAAGATATGATTATAACTCGAGAATCCATCCATGAGAGATAACATCTCATGGCTAGTTGTAAGATTAACTAGCTGGTTAATGCTTGGTAGAGGAAATTCATCTTTAGGTCATGTAAGGTTTAGGTTGTGAAATTTCACATAAATTCAGAGTCCCCCTGTGGCTTTAGTGATAGGAATGACATTTGATACCCATTAGGGATATTTAATGGGTTGAATGAAATTGATGGATAGGAGATGTAAAACCTCTTCATTGATGAGAAGGGATGTGTGAGGGTGTATTTGTCAAATTTTATGATTAAATGGATTGGTGTCATGGTTGGTGACTATGTTATGGGTGGTAAGGGTGGGGTTAATTCCTGGCATATCACTATAAGACCAAGCAAATTCTATGCTTTAGTCTTGGAGGAGGGAAGGGAAGTCCTAAAGTTCCTTAACATTTAGTGATTGGCTAATTTTGATAATGTGGGGGTTGTTCAGAGTGACCAAGTTGATATCCATAGTGGATTTATTTAACATAGTCAAAGTCTCTAGAGGAAGGGATTTTTGGATTGAAGAATATGAGGCACCAATCTAGGTGAGAATGAAATCAACATCCTAACATTGGACAATTTTAATGGTAGGAGAGTCATCTCCTATCAGTTTAGGATGGTTCATAGGGATGGAGATGTTTGTCCCTTATGATAAGTTAAGGGTTTGAGGCTGATCTTATTGATGAAAAAACAAGTTGGGTGGGATAATGTCATCATTCTCACACTTAGGTGGAGAAGGGGTCGGTGAGAAAGGGATGTATTCTTGATCAATAGTGGTGGTAGGTGGTTTGGTTCTCTTCTTGTTGGGAAGAATTAAACCAAGGTAATGATTATCATGAGGCTTTTTAGTCTCAATGAAAATAAAATTGTGTGGGCCATGCTCATATCATCCAAGACCAAATCCTTTTCAAGCACACTTATAGAGGTATGTCTTGGCAAAACATGGTTTGTCTAGATAGAAGAAGCTAGAGGTGAATGGTCAAGGTTAGGAGGAGATGGTAGAAGCATCAAGTGCCTTATTAAGTCACCCATAAAAAAAATGAGTTTGATAATCCAAGGGTCCAAAGGGAATAATGGATCTGATATTAAGGTCATACCCAGGTTGGTGATCAAGTTTACCTTACTCTTCGGGAGTAGGAAAACATCAAGGGTAAGGAGGATATATTCCCCCAGTGAAAGACATTGGAATGTGGATTCCAAGTGGTCTAAGGTGGGGATATGATCAAAGGGGATGGATGAGCTAGTTAATGCCACATTGATAGAAGAATATATGGGTTCATCCTTCATGGTTGAGGGATTATTTTTGGTTGATGAGGGTGTGCTAGATGGAGGTATGGGTATGTTATTGGGTTGATAAGTCATGTTACATGATGAAAAGGGGCTTGGGTTAGCTTGTATAATGATAACTTGACCTTTATGATTAAGTTCAATGTAATAATGAAGTGTAGATGGGACACAACCCATGGAATGGATCCAAGGCCATCCCATTAAAACATTGTATTAGAATTCACCTTCCACTACATAGAAGAGTTTGGGGAGTGTGCGAGGCCCTAAATAGATATGAAGGATAATAGTTTCCAAAGTATTGGTCATTGTATCATTGAAGGATTAAAGGATGGTTGAGGTTTTAGACATGACATTATTAGGTAGGTTGAGTCGGTCATATGCATGGGAAGAGATGATATTAATAATATCTCCTCTATTAATCATAACCCATTTGATGTGGGTTTGGTTGATATAGGTAGTAATGAAAATAGGAGGATCTGGGTCATCTAGATAGATACAATGTATTTTTGAATCTTTGAAGCTGATAAGGTTGGAAATTTGGAGAGTGCCAATAAAGGTTGCTACAGGTTAAGGGTCTTCAAGTTTGACCTCTATTCATTACAATGCCTCTATCATTACTTGGTGTTGATGGGGTGAACTAGAATTCAACTCATATAGGCTCATCTTCACCAAAGTTTAGTGAATTTCTTTGAGAACCACTCTTCTAATTGATTTAGAGCAATTAGATTGAGGCACCAAAGATAGATATCTTAGGTTTAGCTAAAGGTGAACGTGTTTGATTTTGGCTAGGTTGGGAGGTGGAAGATAGGTATATCTATGGGATGGACACTTTATCCTTCCTCCTATCCTTTTAATCAACATGTGATCATGTGACCACATGGATATTATGGATGGAGGGAAGATATGGGGTAGGATATTACCTTGGTTCTTCACCACTCTAAGGTGAGAGTGGGGGAGTATGTAAGAATTAAGTATCGGTTGTTGGTTGTTAGATTGGTAGAGGTCTTGTGGGAGGTTCATCTATTAATAGATCATATTCATCATAGAGTTGATGGATTATGGTTTGGAGATCTTTATAGTTATTTGTGTCATGCCCTGGTGTCTTATGATAGGAGCACACTTGGTGGTCATTATACTAGACTAGTTTTGAATCGAGAGGGTCAAATGGCATCAAATGGTTTGATAGGAGGTAAGGTTAAACAAGAAGTTTATAATAGACTTTGTAAAATATTCAAGTAAGATTAAACTAAAGGTGGAGTTGGTTTAGAGATTTTAGCCTTGGTTGGTGAGATGGAAGTCTTTTTAGGAATGGTCTTAGTGGTAGAAGGTTTGGGTAAGGTGGTGTTCTTAGGTGATAGTTTTATTTTTGGTAACGTAGAAGTTGATAAAGTAGAGGTAGGAGGTTTTAGGGTAGGTAGCTTGGTTATTATTGGCTCGTTAAAGATGAGTGTGTTAGAAATTAAGTGTGTTGGTGTAACCAACAATGGTGGTTGTGTTTTGGTTAAGATAATTAGCTTCCCAATCAATGTGGAGGGATGAGTCCCCAAGATAGAGGACAAGGTTGAGGGAGGTAGAAGTTTGTGCCTCTAGGCTTTTGGTGGATTTTCTTCCTTAGTTGATTTGGTTTGGTGTTTAGTTGTTGGGTTTAGTGAGGTAAGTTCTACTTTCAAGGAGGGGTGATTAAGGCTCTGCATAGGGATGACACAAAGGTTTTTGGTTGGTTTGGTTAGTTTGGTTAGAAAGGATGATTTGGTTATTTACAATTTGGTTGCTTTGGATGGTTTCGAATTTATTGGGTTAGTGGAGGTTTTGATTGGTTTGGTTGATAAGATAGTGTGTTGGAAAATATAATTAGTGGGTTGGTCTATCAAAGTGGGGATTAGAGGTTCATATTTGGTGATATAATGGATCCCCAATTACTACCAAAATGTGGCTCTATCTATGTAATAGTTGGAGATGAAATCCAATCTCTGAACTAATCTAGAGAATGGTTTGTAGACCAATATTTTTCCCTAGATAGTGGAATCTAAAAATAAATCCATATGTATAGAAATGGGAGTGGTGGACCCATCCTTTTCCTCAATCAAAGGATGAAAGATTTTTATAGGTGGTTCCTCTATGGGATGTGCAATTTTGGTTGTTTCTTCCATGGGAATCCTCTCCAAAAGGAAAGTAAATTGCTTCATATTTGAGGGAAAAGGTAAAATGGCGATGATTACTTGCTAGAGTAAGTTAGCTGAAGGAAGGGTTAGTGAATTCACTAACTCAATAAGTAGAGGGGAAAAGGTTATTTTCCTAGCTTGGTTCTCCAAATTAGGATAAGGCAACCCCACTATCTCAATAAGTGGAGAGGGCAAAGAATAGGTAGATTGGGTGATAGGTTCTTTAGCAATGAGAATGTTAAGAACCATATTGATGGTATGGGCATCATGAGAACAGTTAGATTTGTTTTTCATGTTTTTAGTAGGTGCATTATTAGGAAAAGGTTATCTAAAAGTGTCAAGAGCTTGGTTTGAAAGTGCATTGGGTTTGTCTAATATGAGTTCCCCCTTGTCAATAAGGGTTTGGACAACATTTTTGAAAGTGTTGAGCCTACTAACGTCATGCCCCACTACTTGATGGAAAGCACATAGGTCATTTTTATTGTACTAGCTAGGTGAAGGATAAGAACAATCAAATTGTTAAGGGGGTTTTATAGGAGGAAGATGTATGATATAAGCCTTCAGCAACTTATCTAGGATTGAAGTGTAAGATTCCCCAAGAAGATTAAATTACTTATGATTGTTTTGGTTTTGGTTCCTCATGTTTGTCTTTGAAGATTAAATTGATTGATTGATAGATGGTGGAAGAGTGGTTTTAAAGATAATTTCATTCATAGTTCCATTGATTTTGGTCCTAGTGTTAGTTTAGTTGTTTGGTTTAGAGGAAGAGGTCTCATTGGTTTTGTAGGTAGAGTTTTTGTTTTTAAATTTTAACTTTCCATCATCAATGGCTCTATTTTATAGCTTACATGTCATGGTAAAATCTTCATCAAAGGTTCTAAAAATTTAAACATGCAAGGTAGAATATATGTGTTTAGTACATGCCCAAGTAAAAAGTTATATCAATTTGGGTTGAGGTAAAATTGATTGATCAAGCTCCTCCAATAAGTTACAAAATTTCTAATTGATTCATCATCAAATTACTAGATAGAATAAAGGTCAGTGATGGAAACCTTCTTGGAGATATTTATTGAAAAGTGATCCAAGAATGTTTGGGCTAGTTAGGTGAAGAAGAACAGAGAGTGTTTGGTTATGGTGCTATACCAATCCAATCTTGGAATGGAAAGGGACATGGGAAAGGTATGAATAAGGAGGGAATTATCATAATCAATAAAATAATATGCATGCCTAAATGACCTAAGGTGTTATTGAGGATCCTCCTTTATAATATAGAAAACTTGTGAAGCTCCCCCTGAGTATGATATGGTCTAATAGGGATAGATAGGTAGATGGGCTCATTATAGATCTAGTAATATGATAAGATGTTGTGAGATCTAGATATGGATGACTCTAAGGTGGTCATTTTATACATGATAATTATCATTATTTCTACTTAGGTTTGTGCACTTGAAGGGTTGTAAGTTACATATTATTGTTGTGGTTGGGTGACAAATTGAAAATTAGTAAGGGGTTGAGGAGCTGCCACATATTGGTACATGGACACCAGTGATTGGGTGGAAGTTATGTAGGGGTAGGTGGATGCAAGTGGTTGGGTAGTAAGTAGAGGTACATGCCCTTATGGGTTAAAGATGTAACCCAGGTTTGGTGTAATAAGCATATATTGGGTAGGAGTGGTGGTTAAGTTGGTGGTCAAAAGAAGGGTAGTAAGCTTTATATTGATTGGTGGTAAGGTTGAAGGTACATACATCACAAGATTTTAAAGTGGGGTAGTGTTTAGTAGATTGGGGAACCCAAATAAAGTTTGGAAATGCTAGTGATAGGTACTCCCATGATGAGGGGAGTATGGGTGGCTAGAGGTTGGGTTTCTCATAAGGTAGAGGAGTTTTTGGTGAGGATGGAAGGTATAAGGGTGTTTGTAGGTTGGGCAAGTTAGTTTTCCATAGTATTATCAAAAGGATTATTGTGGATGAGGAAGTTTGTGTAGTTGATGGTTGGGTAATGACTATGGTAATGGAAGTGTTTCCCATAAGGTAGGAAGGAATGCCATAACATGGGTCCATTTGTGGAACTAAAGCATGAGTACGATGATGCATGGTGTTAAGATAATGTTTAAGGTCCATAGGATTATTATCTAAGAAAGTGGTAAAGTCTATATCTCCTTGGGTAAGCTCTCAAAAGAAAGGAATTTTCAAAGGATGAGGAGAGTTTTCTAGTTCAAAAATTTACTCCATGAATGAGAAGGTAGAATGGGTTGATTGGTTTGGTGATGGGTTTTGTTCTACTAAATTCTTTTACTACTGGCAAGTTAGAACCATACAAGATAAGGGAGAGAGAATACACAAACAATCTCACTACTCAAATAGAGATAAGATAATAAATGGTCAAGGAAAGCAATCACACTCTAAAAAGTATACTATGTATGAAATTTCCTTTTACTCTCTCTTTTGGCTTATGCCTTAAGATTTCAAGAAATTGTGTGACTCCACTTGGGTTGATATAATAGGTGCTAAAAATTAAGTTTATGGTTAGTTTCAAGTTGTTCCATGTCTCAAAAAGTATATGTATTGGAAATGAATATGTGGATTGGTATTAGGGCCTACCCCGTCACTTCACACACCACAATGATAAGGGTGTCTAGTGCTTAGCCAATATATACCAATTTTTAGAGTTTATACTCAGCCAGAAAGATAATTTGGTTCTCCCCTTGGTAATGACCTCCAAGTAAAATTACCAAAAAAGGGTAAGGCAAACACTAGGTGATGAAATCCTTGTTGGTCCTAGTCTCTTATTTGATGTTTGATTGATATAGGTGGTTTGGTTTAGTGTGTGAAACAAAAGTGATGCTACAATTGAATTACTTTACTTTAATATAAACTATATGAGCTAAACTTGCAAGTAATCAATCTATGTAGTCAATTTTAATCCCAAAAAAACTTTGATGTAATTTATGAGAATATAATAGGGATAAGAGCACATAGATGCAAATAAGAGAAACATGACTAAATATTCAAGGTCCCACGAGGTGTGCTAGAATGTTTTATAGAAATTTTGCTTATATTTTGAGAAAGGAAGAAGAAGAAACTAAATAGGTATGGTTTAAAAAATTATTTGGTTGTGCACGCATTAAATTAGATGATTGCAAATAATTCCTCTTTGGCTTGGGAGGATGACCTACAAATAAGATAACACTAAGGTAATTGTTTAGCTACATAGATGGCTGGGTGGATTTCTCAGCACTAACTAGATCCTAGAAGTAAGAGATTCCTTATGAGATGTCAATCCACACATTTTAAATAATTAGGTTTATAAAATATAATATAAGGTACTTATATCAATAATCAAAAGCTACTAAAATTGAAAACAATAAATTATTGATAAATAAATAGATTAAAATGACTAATATAGAAATAATAAATTACATACTAATGTTAAATAGGTCATGTGTGATTTAGAAAATAGGTTGGGGGTCTGTGAATAGGCAGATGAAAAAAAAATGGGTTTGGTTGAGGGTAAATGGGTGAAAATAGATTGTTATTATTTTCTACCATAATGACCATCAATGGTTGGTGTGACCATCAGTAGTTAAGGCAACCATTGATGGTTGGACAAACCATCAAAGGTTAAGGTCACCATCAGTTGTTATTATGTGTTTGGTTTGGGTTGATAAAAGTTATATTAATGAGATCATAAAAGATAATTTTGGGAGATGGTTTTGTATTGGGCTGATTACAAAATACAAATAAATTAATTAAATAATGGAAAACAAATAATTTGCTTACTAGAGGTTCTTCAGATGAATGGTTGAGGTGATTGACTCATTGGTAGAGTCTAGAATGATTATAGTAGAGTACCACTACTTAGATATCAACTGAAGGGAGGAGATAAGTTAGCTTTCTAATGTGATGGTTGGATTTCTAGATTGTTGGAAGAACACCTACAAATGAATCTTTGGATGCAAAATTTCTTGATAGTTGTGGATGGATCCTTTGCACCTCGTACTCCTCTCTTCTTATAGGCATAAGTAAGAGGTCCAAGTGAAGGTTCAATTAGACTTTCTAATCATAAATCTCACATATAATAGCTTGTATGTATATTTAGATGAGATAATTATAAAAAATAAAGGTAGAATTAAGGGTGAGTTAAGTTGGTTTAGATGCTAGAACCTGAACATCGATGGTTACCCTAACCATTGGGAATCAAGGGTCAAAGGTAGGGTTGCTAAAAATGTGGGTATTAGCCAAAAGGTCAACTTACTTAGATTAGGTGGGTTATGTTTAGTTAAGGATCAAAAAGGTCAAGGTTGGGCCCAAAGGGTCCTAAGGTGGTCCAAGAGAATTACGACATTCAGAATCATCATCCACGGATTTTTAGTGTCTACAAAAACCACCTAGATGATTTTAGGTTTGTCTTCATCTTCACTCAGGTGAATTTAGATCTAGGTCATGGACTTTCACTCCTCATAAATTTATAAATTCCTAGTTCTTCATATTCATATTGACCTTGGCAAAAGCGGATTAATGGGCACATGGTGTCAAGATGACTCCAAATAACCTTATTTCAATGATCATTTCCTATATATCCAATAATTTGGGGAGTGCCTCTAACTAATTTAGTTTTCCCCTACATGTTTGTTTATGTGTAAATCATACAATATGTGGAAAATAAGTACAATATTGACCTAGTTTTTAACTTCAAAAATATAACTCTTCAGATGCTTGTTTAGTAATTTGAACCTATGTATGTGTTGTCCTTATGACTAATATGGAAATAGGATGAAATAGTAAATATTTGTTCATGTAGATGATATTTATAGATTATATATCACCTCCATCTTGTACACATGGAAAACTCAGACCTTAATTATTCTTCTCAGTTCTAAACCTTTTCTCACCTTTACAAGTCTTTCATCTGCTCTATCTTATGGCCCTTGTCTTATCTCTTAGTTTAAATAGTCTTATGTTTATGACCCATGCCTTTTATCTTTCTTAGAATTCTTAAAAGGTACTTATTTTCTATCTATGCAAGTTCTAGACCTGTTACTACTTTCCTACTCCCTAGACAATGATTTTTGAGATAAGTACTAGTGTTAATGTCAGTGTCCTAACCTAAAACAAGGCTTAAGTGTTCTAAAGTCATATATTTCTCAAATGAAACATATTATAATGGTCATCCTAAGTGATTTAATGTGAGTTACTTATCCAAAGGGATTGATATAAATATAATATCAACCTTTCATTCCACACCTAGAAAATATCATGAGAGACTAAGGAAACATATCAAAGGCACTCTATAAAGCATTAAATTGAGAAAAATATTACTTATTTCCATACCAAAAATAGGAAAAACACATCTATAGGTCTAAATTAATAAATACTCCCAAGAGATATATTCACCAAGTTACAATCTAGTTCACTATTTTACTTACATTGCACATATTGCATGATTCATACATAAGCCACCACATAAGGGAGAAATACATTATTACGAGGCCCTCTTCAGAGTATTAGATATGTAAGTAGTGATAAATGATAGAGGTGGATTTTGGGTCATCATGACATCATGTGCCCACTATCTCATTTTCCCCCAAAGTCACTATGAAGATGAAGAACTAGGGTTTTGAAAATTCTTGAGTGATAGTCCATGACCTAGTCCTAATTGCACTAGAGTGAAGACAAAGTCTAACCTGGAAGCATCCAAATGGTTTCATCCTTTTATAATATGTATTTTTTATAATAAACTTGTATCAAACCTAGATATTAGTATTGACATAACCATCTTAGATTGAAGTTAGTGTCTAGGGCTCTGCAAGCATCAAATCCAGAATCTGATGACTGTTCCATAATAGCCTTCCATCCTAATTTCTACATATTATATATAAAAAAATACGTTATAATTAGAACCAAATAAGTATATGAGTTTTTTTTCATTTTGATTCATAACTTAGTTGTATTTTCCATATTTATCCTATTCTCAATATAAGAAATTTAGTGTATGTTTATATCTAATTTTAGCACTCAATTGGCCTATTGTAGATCTGAGTATCAACATTGTACATTATAATTTATATATTTTTAACCATAACTAACTAAATTTAAGATCCACATCCATTTTATTGTTAAAAATTTTATGAGCCCAACCTCATTATTTTTTCATGCAACTCTTAGAGTGTTCTAACAACTTGCTGATTTTTTTATTTATAATTTGCTAATATTTATTTCAAAAATTAATTTATTTTTAAAATATAAATAATGTGTCAAAAATGGATTTATCCTTAGATTTTATGTCTGTCCTATCCTACTCTCATTTTGGTATTTAGAATATTTCAAATTTACAAAGAATAACCTATTGCTTATCCTAACCCTAAATAACATGATAGACATCATCCCTCTAACCATGTTCACACTAAAAACTCTTCAAAGAGTAAGTTGGCTCATGTTATTATGAATAAATATGGTAACCAAAAAACCCTTCCCATATCCCTTGATTTTACATGTATGCATCATGTTCAATCTAATATAACTAGGATTTATATTTGTGAAACTCTCAAAGAGCAAATTGATACCATGACTAAGTCAATTCATGAGTTACAAAAGTGACATAAATTTCTAACTCTAAAGATCACCTTATTGGAAAATTAGATTCCATGTGTCAAAAATCTAGCACATGGTATCTTTAATCATGTGTTTGCATACTCACCTAGTAGTGTTTTACAAAACAAGGTTTCATATCTAAATGAAAAGCTAAAATAAAATACATCCAAAATAAGTGATTCTAAAAGTGACCAAAATGATACTAAGCATCCAAGTTATATCTTAATGGAAATGATTAAATATAAATTAATTAACTTACCTCCTACATATGTTATATGCAGATCCAAATATTATTTTGCATATCATAGAATATAAGGGAACCATATAAACCATTTCTTAGATGTAAATAAAAGGATAAAACTCATGATTGATAGTGATGATCCTACACTTGATACCTCCCATTAAGAGACATAAAAGTTATGAATCTTTTAAAACATTCTAAAATACAAAAAATATCAAAAACATTTAAAAATATGTTTATCACCTACATGTTCTATTGTCTCCTTGTCATATATGTGTTAGCTACATGTTGATGGATGGCATATTCAATTATTTTTACATACACATGTGTGGCAATCTTATATTTGATTGTGATATAGGTATATTCAAATACATGATATATTCTTAGTTTCGATATTAGGCCTTCCATATATTTATGACATACAAACATTAGGGGCATATGCTTCTTTTATCAAGATACACACAGGTTATATGATTTGATGGTTACCCTATACTATCATGTTTGATCTTACATATGTACTTACACATGCCTTTTACCATGATTATATCTTACATAGGGTACTTGATATGCTATACACTTGACATTTTTTACTAATACATTAAATCTATGGGCTACTATAACATTTTTATGTTGGTTGTTGATGTTTTACTTTATGCACTTCATTGAGTGTCTTGCCTTGATATTATTTACCTTGTTCGAGCATTTGAATATAATCCATTACTTATGGCCTTGTCCCTATGTGTGATTTATTTGACATTTAAATATGAATTTTTTTGTTGTATATACATTTGAATATGTCATCCTTGTTTTTTTTTAAAATTTAAATAAGTCATGTCCCTTCAATTATTTGGCATTTAAACATACCCCTTGTTTGTGGTATCTTTAGAACATTTCATTTTAATTTTATTTTGAGTGATCTTGTGTGTATGTTTATTTAATTATTGAGCTTGTGCTATTAATATTATAATAAGAATCTAAGATGGGATATTATTATCATTATTATGATAAAAACCAAACAAAAACACACTAATAAAACTAGCAACTATATCATAGCCACTCAAAGAGAAAGAGAAAAATACAAGTAACTATCAATAAAAGACAAAATAAGCATCATTTAAATTCCTTGATAGGAAGATTTTTATTTTGGCCATGAATGGATGTGATCTATTATGTGATGAAATAATATTTGGTAATAGTTTTCCTTGCATCATCTCTCCTTGTCACCTTGGCAATGTTGGGCTTTGATTTGGCTTTGGATTATCTCTCTCTCAACAAATGAGAATTATAAAACTACAAAGGTGGTCTTGGAAGGTATTTTTGCATCATAAAATTATAGAAAAATAGCTTTTATAAGGTATTTTAGCATAATAACCTTACACACAAAAAAACTTATTGAACAATGGGTGAAGACATGTATTTATAGCCTTTTAAACTAACTCTAACCCAAGTGCAATTAGGTTATATTTAATTATGGTTAAGTTCATACTAACCCAAGTTTAGTTAAAGATGGTATAAGTAATTGGTATTTGGGATAGAGATCCCATCTATTAAGCATGGATCTCCATTTTTGAATTTAAGGCTTTAGGGAAGATATGTTCAAGTCTTTGACTTTGAGGATGATGACATTATCATGACCTCATTTTTATTAAAATTTCCTTTTCAAATTTTTTTAACTAATTTAACATGGAAATTTCACTTAAGCATCCAATTTTATTTGCTTAATTAATTAATTATATAATTTTACATAGCATTTTTTCTCTTTAAGAATTTTTTAAATTCCTCACTTAATGGGTCTAAAGGCCAAAATACTAATTTGTTAGGCCATAAGTTGACTGGAGAAGAATTCATGAGAGGTTACTATTAACTATAAACTAATACCTTAAATAGGGATGCCTCAACAAAATTGTAAGAGCTATTTTTTTATGTGCTGATGAATTTGGGACATTCAATCATTCTTAGGCTTAATTTACATTATTTTCTATAAATCAACTTGAATTTAGTTTAGAACATAGTTATGGCCAAAATGGGGTGTCTATAATTTTCCCCTATTTGTGAAGATGTTGTAAGATTCAAGCATAGTAACATCTTCTCAAAAAATGAAAAATTCATTAATGCCTTGGTTAATGCCCCAGAAGGTGATGTTTGAGCCTTGGATACCCCTTGAGGGAGTAGGTGAAAATAAGGTTGATGAACGTTCCCTCAAAAATAAGGAAACAATGCAACTTATAGGTAACAGTGGTGAAAATACTACTTTTCCCAAACATAATTATAATTAGTGGCATATTGAGATGCCCAAGTAGAGTAATAAAGTGAAAATGGTTTTCCTAAAGGTGGTTATAATCATTATCATAGTAAAAACATGCCCCAATAGGGCAGATGAGTGATAATGATTTGCCCAAAGGTAGTTATAATCATTAGCATAATGAAAACATGCCTTAGTAAGGTGGATGAGTGATAATTATTTACTCAAAGGTAGTTATAATCATTAGCATAATGAAAATATGCCTCAGTTTGGTAGATATATTGAAAGTCAATTATTTTCCTAGATGTAGTTATAATCATTGTAATGGTGGTTTGTCCCAATAAGGTAGATGGAAGTGTGATACAATCTAGTTTTACCCTAATAGGATAAATTAGAAAAATGGGTTTATGTAATTAATTCATAATCATGGATTACTAATAAACTAGTACTTAGGATAAATATAAATTTGGGTTATCTGCTAGTATGGAGATGCACATCCTAAATAGTAGGGATTGAAATTAATTTGTGATTTAATTACTTGACATTTGGGTAGTATTAGGGTAGGTCTATGATTTTTCCAAGTATGAACAAGGATAATTACAATGACACCATTTCTTGTAATCACCATCAAACTTATTTTTGTTATAGATTTGGATATTATGTATCATAGTTATAGACAACTAAAATAACAATGTGTATCTAAAGCATGGAAAACTCAATTTAAATCCAACTATAAATCACTTAGGCATAAGATATGAAAAATATAATATCAAGTGAATTTAATGCAATAAACTAAGTGTCGGATCACTCACTAATTCACAACTTAAGTACAATATATGAGTAATAAAGACTCAAGTGTAAATAAAGTGTAAGAATCCTAAGGCAACTGAGAAATAAAAAATCAAAAGGGAAAATAAAAATAAAACAAACAATAAAAAATAATATAGATAAATAGAAAGAACAAAAACACTAATAAATAAACAATAGAACACCAAAAAACAAAAATGGTCATAAATAAATAAAATGGAATGAAAAAAGAAACAAATAATACAAAGAAAAGAAAAGTACAATAAATAAAGTAGTCTAAATAGACAAAGAAAAAAATACAAACAATGGTTATTCACAATGTTAGTATAAACAAACAACAAATTGTTTGTGTATATGTAATAGAGGTATTACTCTTAATGATAGGGTAACCCCTAAATTAGACAAAAATGATGTAGGTACAAAAACATAAGAACAAAAAATAAATAATGTTTCCCCTAGGATATAGGGAACAATGACACATAAAATAAATGGGGAACAAAAGAAAATGAAAGTACGTGGACCTTGCCTACATAGTCCCACAGACACAATATCTAACATGAAGTTTGGGATAAATTCCATTCTCCAAAGATATGGGATAGAAGAAAAAGATGGGAATAAAACATGGTTCACTTATAGAGGAAAATAAGAATGCTCTCACAAAATTGTGAGTACATATAAAAAGATAGGGATGACATTCACAATTAAGAAAATGTCAACACAAAATAATTGCATGAGTGCGAGAGTATGGTTTTACCCTAAAACTATACTATAAGGCATAGACTAGCTCACACATGAACTAGGTTCGTAATTCTTACTATGTCTAAGGCTGAGAATGAGAATGATCTAGAAAAATGGTGAGATCATAATTAACTCATAAAATGGAAAGAGTGTTGGAAAATCCAAATGGTCATTAGTACATCAAATTTGAATGCACAATTCCCATAATGTTAACTTGTAAAATGGTAAGAACATATAGGTAAGGTCAATAAAGATGGGGAAACTGAAGGACAAGTGGTTACTTATGAAATATCTAGAAGTCTCAAAATACTTAAGGAAATGAAGTATTCAAAAAAATAAAGGAATGTATGGTCAAGCTAATCGAAGATACCCCATGCATCCAAGTGCTACCTACATAGTTCATACAAACCTTAGGGCAATGTTATTCTCCTAAAAATGGGAGGAAGAAGACCAAGGTAATTTAAAAATAAGCTAAATAGATAAGATGGCCCATCCTTGAAAGTTTTTATGGTTGTCTATCTCATATGAAAATTTTAAGCCAATTTTCATGATTTTTGAAAATTTTCAAATGTTTTTGGGATTTTCTAAGTATCTCAATTTGATCAATAATTATGAGATGCAAAATGGTCCAACTCTAAAAGTAATGAGAGTGTGGCTTAAACATGCTCATGAAATGGTGATATCATTCAACTAAAATTGTTTTCAAAATGATAAGAGTGTAAGAAAAGGGGTAATTAAACTAACCTCAATGTTAATTGAGTGTTGCCTACATAGTCCTATTAGGAACTCAAGTCACAGTAGTTATTCCTTTGGTGATATAACCTAACTAGGTACTAAAAAGTTAGTGAATTAGGCAAATGACACAATAGAGAAACAAAAATGTCAAAGTGATGTGGTAATGTATAGTAAAGGTGGTTCTCCTAATTTACCCATAGGTGGTTATAATTAGAAAATTATTACATGGGTTAATGATACTAATTTTCCCAAAAGAAGTTATAATTATTAGAAATATGAATGAAATATAATATTAAAGTAATGAAGAATGCAATTGCTAAATAATTATCATGCTTCTCTCAAATACTACCTACTTATGAAATACTGAATCAATTATTAAAACTTAATCTAACTCATCTAATTGATGGTACCTACAGGACTAATGGATTAGAATCAAGTTCAAAAATGGTGGGGATGCATTTTAAAACAACTTTAGATAATAATAAAGGTATTGAAGGAATGGTACATGATATGGTATAAGGAAGGTGACATTACAAAACAAGGTAAACAACCCTATTAGATAATACCTTAGGTCTGTCAAGTAATATAATGCTTGAGATGTATTATGCTCATGGGTTCATCAATTTTATCTTTGTCTATTGTAGCTAACCTAAAATATCTAGATCCATAATTAGCAACAATGACATAAGGGCCTATCTAATTAGGTTTGAACTTGACTTTAATTTTTTAAAGGATCATGGCGTTCTAGTTTTATTTAAGGAAAAAATCACCAAGCTCAAACTCTATATATTTGACACATTGGTTATATTGGCCATGTAACCAATTCTAATATGCTTGAAGGTTGTTTATAGTGGCCATGCATTTTTCATCTAGTAACTCTAGATATTTTAGGTGAGTGACTATGTAATCCTCATTGTGTAGGATGTGTTTCAATTAAATATGTAGATAAGGTACCTAAAACTCAATGGGAAGGATGGAATTAGTGCCATATCTAATGGAATATGGTGTGGCTCCTATTGGAGTACATTAATTATTATGCTAAGCCTAGAGGACACAAAATATCTACATGTACCAATCATGACCAACACCATTGAAAATATTCTTAAGATAGTTACAATGGTATTATTAGATGCCTCTACTTAGACATTAATTTATGGGTTATATGTATTGGAAAAGTGTTTGGTGATGTGAAAAGTGTTACAAAGCACTTTGATAGATTTATTCATAAATGATATATTATTATCAAATATAATGTCGGATAGTATATCATAGTGTTAGATGAGATGGTTGAATATGAATTTGGAAATTTATTTTCAATTCACATAAGTGAGGGGTATAGTTTCAACCCACTTAGTGAAATATTTTATGGTGGTAAGGATATGTTTATGACCATCTAAGGAGGTAGGTTTATTCTTCCCAATGAGATTGATTCTAAATGTTGAAAAAGGCCAACATATAGTCATTGGTTTGAGTGTTCTAGCTAGAGCATGAATCAAATTTTTATGCCTCTAACATTTTTTACACATTTTCACATAAGCAAATGCATTTTATTCTATGGTTATCCAATAATAGGTAGTATATAGGATAATTTTGGAAATATGGCCCCATTAGTATGGGCTCCATAAACACCTTTGTGAACTTCCCTCAATGCTAATGTGGCTCATGCCAAATTCAAATAATGAAGCATAGTTCCATCAAAGATTGTATGGTAAATGGTTGGTCCAAGTAGAGTATATTGAAAATCTTGGTGTGTAAAGTATTTTTGTTACTTTTTTGAAATGGATGGTGGAAGGACTTGGTCATGAAGGTAGTTATATAATTCTGAATACTAAATAGAATTGGGACCAATAATGTTACAAATGATTTTATTAGTTGAAGGTTCATGATCAAGTGCTATAAGATGTTCAATGAAGAATAAATAGTATTTTTCCTTGTTTATAATGTGGATCAAATAACCAATTGTATCCAGGGCATATACTATTAAATTATTATCTTGAGGTATGTGTTCAAATAAAATGTGTGGAATTTGTTATTTGAGAATGTCCACCATGGTCTTATATGGTACCAACTTATCATCTTTAGTCTAAAACTAGTCTATAACCTAATTGATGATTAGCTAAGAATCACCATAAACCAATAGATGTTGAATTTTATATTGTACTACTTGATAAAACCTTGAAATAAGTGCTTTGTATTTAGCCTTGTTATTAGTATAAGGAAAGTTGATACAAAATGATTTGGGGATGAGATCTCCCTATGGTGTAATAAATAATAGGCCTGCTCCTGACCTATGAGATGTGAATGACCCATCAAAATATAAATTTTAGTGTTGCTTCTCTGGAGGGTCTTATATAATGGTAATGATGTACTTATGTAAGAATACAAAAATGAGTGGTTGAGTTTCTAAAAGGGGAGCTTAAACAAGCTTGTTTATAAGTAATTGTTCCTTTATGTCATTTTGATTAATGTACTCAATCTCAAATTCACTTATAAGCATGATTCATTTTGACATATATCCCTATAAATCTATTTTTGATAGTACATATTTGAGTGGATATACTTTGGCAATGACTATGGTATTGTTGTTAATCATGTAATGATGTAGCTTATAGGCTACAAAGCCTATAGCTAAACAATATATTTCTATTAGTGTATAGTTATGTTCATATTCTAATAGTGTCTGACTTAGATATTAAAAAACATGGTCTTTTCCATTTTTATCATGTTGAGCTAAAATTTCCCCCAAGACATTATCAATGGTAGATATGTATAGTATAAATAGCCTTCCTCATATTAGTCGTAATAAAATAGGCTGATTGGCTAAGTATTCCTTCATTCACTCAAAGGATTTATGACATTTTTCATCTTAAAGAAATGTAATACCTTTCTTTAAAAAGTGAGTGAAAGGATGGAATTTATAATAGAAATATGAAATGAAGCATTTAAAAGACTAAATTTTACCTTAAAAATTGCATATCTACTTCAAAGTGGAAGGCAACAACATATCAATAATGACTTATACCTTGGTATGATCAAATTTAATGTCTCAATGAGAGATAATAAATCCTAACAAATTAACTAAAGTGATACCAAAGATACACTTATTGTTGGCTCAAGTATATAAGTTATGGATGATAAAGGGGAAAAGGGTAATGCCATATTATTAGCATCATGGTACAAATGGTATATGGGTCAAATAATTTGGTACTATCAAGGGAATCATACATGATATGATCAAACTCTACTTCATTGTCAAAATCATCATCATTAGTCATTATCATTAGAACATGAATAATATATGTGGGGTCACCCCCAAGTGGTTTAAATCTAAACCATGAGTTCCCTTGTATCTAGTCATAAAAATGGCCTCAAGAGTAACCTATTAATCTAGTTTAAGGCCTCTGCATTCATATTCTTATTTATCTATGATCTTGTTAGGGATGGGATACTTTGTATTATGGTATCATTTTACCAATTTGTCATTGTATAACCAGAATCATCATTGGAAAGTGGGTCTTATTTTTAGATAGTGACAGGTGTGATAATAATAGATGTTAGGTCATAAATCCATATTTTTCCCTTTCATCACCATTTTATACAAACTAGCTTAACTTTGTGCCTTTCATAGGTCTTAGGATAATGTGGATGCTTGGATATGTGGAATATGTCAAGGGTAAAATACTCTCTTAGATCATTATCTAAAATAGTAAAATTATTAGACATTTCAATATAAGGTGCTTGTGAAGATGAGGCAGGCTATCAGGGTCTATATAATTAGCATCTAACAATTCAACAAGTATCTATTCTCTTTGTCCTTATTAGTTACTGGGTTTAGACCAAAATGGTAATTACAACTTTCATATTTAGATTATGAATGTTTGAAATTTTCATATAGATCTAAATATCCATGGATAGTTACCTCCATCCCATATTGAGGAAACTTGATACACTAGTGCAATGTTGAAGGGATTGTACAAATTTCATGTATCCATGGTCTACCCAAACTAAAATTATATGATAAACCTAGGTTTAGTACATGGAAAAGTGTATCATGGGTTAAAGGCCCAATGATCACTAGAAAACTTATGGTTCTTTTCGATTTATGATCTTCACTATCACAAGCCTTAATAGTAATAGCCTCTTATTGAAGCTCAGTTGTTATATATCTCATATTCTTGATTGGCTTCAAAGACACAATATTTAATCCCAATCCATTGTCTATGAGGACACATTTGAATTTGTTTCATGTGATAACAACTTCAATGTATAATAGTTTATTATGGAGAAGGCCAAGGGATGACAAATCGCTTTGGTCAAAGGTCAACTATTGGTTGGGTGCTATGTATCTAACCAAAGCTTTAAATTTGTCAGGTGTAATGTCATTTGACACATAAGATTGGCCCAGGAGTTCTATAAGGATATTCTTATGGATGTTAGATGTGTGAAACAAATCTAAAATTAAGATTTATGTAGGTGTATTTTATATTTGTTCCATAATGTTATATGTTTTTTTCCTTAATAGTGGTAATTATCATGTTCCTAGTCGACATAGTCAAATTGGATTGGATCATTGTTAAGGGATTATTAGCCTAGGATGGAAATTTTAGAACATTTAGTTATAATTACATAGTCCAGATTGTACATAGGATCATTATTACTAGAAAATGATGGATATGGGCCAGAAAGGATAATTATTTATTGCATTTGGCTATAGTGTTAAGGCAATGAATATTTATCAGCATAGGGTCCTAAAATGATAATCCTTGGTTTTTGTTACATTTTCTTATGGTCACAAGTCAAGGAAGGATTACAAAAATTGGTAGGTTGTTTGGCATTGTTAGATAATGGTCCTAGTCTATTGGCATTTGGACTAGGATTTATGATAATGATAGATACATGACCACCTAAAATATAACCTACAATTTTATTGTAGTCATGTGAAACTGCATAGTAAGTTTGTTAGTTGTTGGGGTCATTTTGGCCTTGGTCATTTCAATTTTGTGGTTGACATTGTTATTTCTATTATTGATACTATTTTTTTGTTATTATGGTTGAGGTCTTTGTTATTTTTGTTATTGATTGGCATTGTTATGCTATGGAAAAATATTTTGGTAGATACCCAGGTTTTGATTGGAATTAGATGCTCTATTATCTAATTAAATCACTCCATTTTATAAAATATTTTGTATAAGGAACTTCAAATTTAATCAATGGTGTATAAAATGCTAATGAATGGAATTAACAAAACTCATGCTATTTATACCACTGGATAAGGTATACCTTTAGGAAAGTGGTTAGGGGTCACCATACTAATCATATTAGCCATGAATATTTTTGAAACAATAATTTAATAGGTTCACCATATTGATTAAATACTCTAGGAGTGAGCCTTCTCATTAGAGTATGGGTTTACAAAGGTGGTGGTTGTAGCATTTAAGGATTTGGCTTAGGTTGAGGCATAGATTGCACTTGCTAGATAGGTTGCATTAATGGAATAAGTTATATGTATAACACACATTGAGAAGATGGTGTTTACACTATTTGAATGTGACATGACTCAATTAATCCATTACCTAAAAAATTATTATTTTGATTATATGGCTTTGGTTTCTAATAGTTATTAGCATGAGTAGGTGTAGACACTTGTACTAGGACTAAGCTAGGGTTCTGACTTGGGCCTGAGGTTTGATTTTAGCTCTAATTATGGTTTGAGGAAGACAAAATGAAAATACATTTATTGATAAGGGAATTTTAAATATGTATGAATTTATAAATTATTTTCTTGAATGTGTTTACACACTTAAGGTCCAAGTGGTAAGATATTTCAATGTGCAACTTTTTGGTAGAAATAGTTTCCAATTATTTATCTAGTAAATTATGGGTGAAGTGGATAACAAGTGCTCTCCATCTATATAAGTAACTTGAAAATATATAACCAAATTTCTACTTGTCTTGACTCAAATAAACTACTAAAATATCATGATTCATATTGTAGGAAAAATCATGTACAAATTTATCTGAGAGATCATCAAGCTCAAACACTGATTTCTTTAAATTTTTTATAATCCACTTCAAAGTCTATTGATTTAGGAGCATCAAGAAAAAATCTATAAATTTGGTCATGAGTAGAAAGTTAGGTGTGAAATGTGTGTCAGTATGTCTTATGATCCCCCTCAAGGAATTTGAGTCATTAAAATAGTCATTTAGTGTATTTTGGTAGCCTTTTGAAATTTTCCAGCTAAAATGGGCATTTTGAATATTTGAATTGTATTTGTGTATTTAGGAGTATTTTGTGTAAGAGTCAATAAGTGTCATGTTAGAAAATGTTTTAATAAGTCATAAATGAGTCTAGGTGGGTGTAATAATGTATTTTATGTACATATCATAAGGAAAGTGGCATAGATTAATAATTTTGAATGTAATGACCGCATTAAGGTAGTTATCATAAAAGGTAGTTGTCAAGAAAGTAGTTTCTCATGTATGTAGGAAGAATACAACAAGTTTTAGTAAGTAGGAATATGGTATATTCATATAAGGAGTTATTTATAAGTTCATAGGAGGTAGAAGTATGGAGTAGGATGAAGAATGATAGAAAATTGAAGAACTATGCAATCTGTCCATGGTGATAGATTTTATATGTAAAGGAATAAAATCAATAAATGTTGAAATGTTTGAAATAGATATGTATGTAACTTTATGTTATTATTGTTATATGAATCTAAATTGATGTGATTGAAATATTTTAAGCTTTATAATAGTATTATGTTATGTAAATGTAAAAGTTGGTGTCTTGTTGGACTATGTTAATATTTTTTGTAGTTGCTTTGAAACTGAGAGACTACTGTTCAATAACTAGTCCAAGTAAGATAATGTTAATTTTAGTGAGATCTCAGGATTAGATCCATCAATGAGTGGTATTCATACATATATGTCTGTGTTATATCAATATAAGAATAGGGATTCAAGGTAATAGTTTGTGAGTGCTCTGTCTGTAAGAGACAGTCAAGGAATCTATGTGTATATGTGTGGATTGAGGTTATTTTAGCTTGAAGATAGGGTATAATGAGAATATTATGGAGTATAATATTTATGTATTACTTAAAAAACTTTAGGTAAGATAAATGTGCACTTATAACCTTGTATTGTCTTGCTACAGATAGACTATACTGATAGAATACTATAGAAACCATGGTTAGAAGGTGATTAGAAGTTATCCAAGAGAAATTAAATATTTAAAATGTTGAAAATAAGTATTATATACCTTATCTAGGTCTTATGAAGATTTTAAAGTAATAAAACATTCATTAAACCAATTTTTAACCCTCTTAGGTCTGTACAAAACAAGAAAACCCTAGTTTAGGGTTTAAAACTAAAAAGTGGAATATCAAGAGTTTCCATTAGTTAAACTTAATTAAAAATGGTATTTTGGTGTGTTATAAGGAGTATAAATGGATTTTGGTTATTTTTCACTTGTACATAACTTGTACTTATGGAGATAAGTGACTGTGTCTAAATAAAAGGAAGAGAGGCCTAATTATGTCTGGTTAAGGTATGGAAAGTGTAATTGTAAGTTGATATAGATAATGAAACTTCATGGAGATATAATAAATAATAGAGGATGTCCAAAAATTATCTTATTTTTTAAATACTAAATATTACCCATTTATACAAGTGAAGAAAGCTTAAAAAGGTTACAAAGAAACTATGAAAGTGAGTAGAGTTGCATAAGGGAACTTAAGGAAAGGATGAGTATTTAAATTGAACTAAAAGAAGTTATATATGACCAAATTATCTTATGAAAAGCATATGTATGTAATAAATAATCAATAATGAGGAATTGAGGTGATTTAGGGCTTGATAAGCTTATAACCTAGTGAATCTAGTGTGTGAATGCATGAAAGGGAGTTAGAGAATGAATAGAATAAAAAATATGAGTGAGTGTGAGGTGTACATATGATATAAATGAAGAGAGAGAATTAAATAATCATATTAAATAGGATCATGTATGATAATAATAATAAACCTAGTGAGGGAATTGATAAACAAGAGAGATTAGAAGATTAGTTTATGAATTGATGGTTGTAGGTATCATAGTTGTATAAGGGAAAAATAATGATGTATATTTGCATCATTTGGTATAAAAGAAAAAAAAATCATTTTTAAGATGAGAAAGATAGTATTAAATCACAATAATTTATAGTTTTATTTATTTTTCATTTTGATTTTTTGATATGTTGATGAAAAAGTGTTGAGGTGTGAGTGAAAGTTGAGACTATGGTAAGCAACCTTGAAGATAGTGAGGCTTGGTAAGAGAGAGAGATATTGGAAGATCAAGAGTAATCTCAAGAACATATTAGAGAGAGAAAGAGGATTATTAAGCAAAGGAAAAAAAAGTGAGATAAACCAAGGTACGATCATAGAGTGAGAGAGCCAAGTGAGGTCATGGGAGGCAAGTAGAGGAGGCTACTCAAAGAGAAATAGGTCCAAGAGAGACCAAGAGATAGAGAGATTGGTAAGATTAAGATATAAAAATAAATTGAAAATATGGCATGGATAGTTTGAGTTAGCACAAAGAGAGGAAGGTGTAAGAAGACACCAATAGGAGAGAGATGGAAGAAGAAATGACAGAGGCAAGGTAACATTTAGATGAGTTGATTGTCATCATAGAGAAAATAAAAGGAAAGAAGAACCCATATTGTGGATGGGTAATGAAGAAGAAGAAAATAAAATGTATAATAAATCTATAGATGAATATAATAAAGAGGAAAGTTATGAGAGAGGAAAGAGAGGAGAAAAGGTTGTTTTGTAATCAACTCAAAAAAGAGATGAAAAGACTTTGGATGAGCAACATAGTTTGCAAGATTGAGTAGCATAGTGAATAATAGGATGAAGGTGAAAAATAGATTATAAAGAATGAAATTAATTTTAGTGAGAAAAAATAAGTTAGTTTAAACCATGTAGATGATGTGAAAGATGAAGAGAAATAGATAAATTAGTTTGAAGGCCTCATTGAAGACTTGGAAAGAGAAGCACAATACAATAGAGATATGAAAATTGATTATATGTTTATTTATGAGAGTCAAGAGTAGTTAGAGTCATAAATAGATGTAATATAATAGGCCTTTAATTGTGAAATTATTCAGCATGAAGAGGAAGCATTGATGACAATAATGAGAGAGCTAGAGCACAAAGAGTCATGGGTAAGTCTAAAGATCAGTGAGGGAGCAACTAGGAAAGAAATTTTCATTATTTTCTTTAGATTATTGAGGATAATATTATGGGAATATGAGAATAAATATTTAATATTATTTATTGAGGCATATACATCCCATATGATAGAGGAAAAGATCAAAGTATGAGTGGACATCAAATGCTAGTACATACAAGCAAGTAACATATGAAGGAAGGTAGAATTGTCTTTAACAGAGGAAAACATTACATCATAGGTAAATATTAGTTGAATCATGATGGAGTATCAAAATATGGAGAAGATCTAAGGATAAAAAACTATAAGACTAAAAATAAAAATAGTGAAGTTTATTTGAGCATATCTCAATTTTTTCCTTGCTCAGGAGTATGATGCAGAAGCATCAAGAAAAACTATGTAAATTTGGTCATGAGTAGAAAGTTAGGTGTGAAATGTGTGTAAGGTATGTCTTAAGATCCCCCTAAATGAATTTGAGTCATTAAAATATTCATTTAATGTGTTTTGGTATCCTTTTGGCATTTTATTTTCATAATGGACATTTTGAATATTTGAATTATGTTAGTGTGTTTAGGAATATTTTCTATAAGTGTCAAAAAGTGTCATGTTAGGAAATGTTTGACTAAGGTCATAAATGAGTCCATGTGGGTGTAAGAAGGTTTTATATGTACATATAACAATTAAAGTGGCATAGACCAATAATTTTTAATGTAATGACCACATTAAGGTAGTTATCATAAAAGGTAGTTGTCAAGAAACTAGTTTCTCATGTATGTAGGAAGAATTCAATGAGTTTTTGCTATTATAAAGGTGGTAGATTTTTAGGAGTAGAATTTGGTAGGAGGTAGGGGTATAGAGTAGGATGAATAATGAGATAAAATTGAAGAACTATGTATTTTGTCCATGATGATAGAGTTGATATATAAAGGAATAAAATAAATAAAATTTAAGATGCTTGCAATAGACATATTTGTACCTTTATGTTTTTTTATTTATGTTAAAGGGGGTATTTTTTTGAACTAGGGTCTCCAAAACCTAGGATAAGTTCAAGTATAAAATAAACAATAGGAAACCAAGCCAATAAAAGAAGCAAAGACTAACATAGTCCAAAAACATCTAAAATACAACCCTAAAACAACCACAAAACAACATAAGCACTAATATAAATCCAAACTTATAGACACATCCTCCAATCATGCCTTCATCTTCTTGATATTCATATCAATTTGCATCAATTATTTTTCATGATCAACTATGTATTGTAAACCATTGCTTTGTCCCTTCTTACCCTTCCATTTACTTGTATAATTAGGTTCAAATAGTTCACTAAGGTGTGCCTAAAGGTTTTCAAAATTTTCAATTTCTTCATACATTGTCATTTTATTACAATTAATAAAAAAATTAATCTTATTATACATGTTTTCATTAGAATGTTCCAACAACTCCACTCTGAAATTTAGTCTCTAAATCTTGTTGTCTTTCTTCCTAACTTCCATTATTTGTATCATCTTTGTATTTTCCTATTGTGGCACATTCACCTTGCCCTTTAGCTCATTAATCTCATGCATAAACAACCTCATGATGAATTTTTATGGGTAAATTTATTCCATAATTTTTTCTGAGATCTCCTTGCCTTTGAGTGAAGAAACCAAGTTATTGAAGACCATATTTTGATCCTTCTTATTTAGGGAAGTCTCCCCTTTCTACAGAAAGGTCTTTTTTGCCTCCCTAATACCCTTTTTCTTATTTACTACATTTGGTTCCTATTCATAATTACTTCCCTACTCCATTTACTTCTGATACTCTTTCATCTCTTCACTATCTTTTTCCAAATCTATGATAGTATCCTCAACCCTATTTTTATGCAAATCATATGGCCCTTTGTTCCCCAATTTCTCTTATTTCCATTTTCTAGTCCCTAGAGTTTTCAAAGCACTTCTAAGCCTTTTATTAATATTTCCCTGGTATTATTTATTCTTTTTAATCTCCTTGACACTAACATTATCAGCAAAAAAATTCTTGCTCCTCAAGACCTTGCTCGGGCTCCATAAATACTTGATCCACACTTTTTAAATCTTTATAATATCTAGAAGCCCCTCCTTAGGATTTTATTTCTTGGTCTGAGATATTTTAGGAATAATTTGGTTCATGCTTTTAAATTACTTTAAAATTAATTAAATTACTCCCTCATTCCTAGGAGTGGAGTAATTTCCATGCTTCAATATCAGAATAGACACCTCCATTTATTTCAAGTTAAATAAAGGGAGACTAAAAGGCACTCCATGTCTAAAATAGTTTAAAATTCTAAATAGAGACCATATCAAAAAATTATATCTACCTTCTAAAGTAATTTATTAAATTAAATGAAAATATACCTCTATGAATGGCCTAGGTAGGGATTCCCTATCACATTCATTATGTAGTTTCTCTAATTTACAACCTTCCTCTCTAAAATCCTCTTTGTCAAATTTAAGATCTCTTAGTGTATAATAATTATCAGTCTCATCAATCACTAGACTAGTCACATGGGAGATAAGTTCCTCTGTAATATCTAAAGTGACTCTAGTGATGATCATTGATCTATCCTCCCAATACTTTGTGAATAGGACATAGAAATATCTATCAAAACCTTCAATGTTTTCCATAAAGCCCACAAATCCACTAACTTGTAGAGTAAACAAAAATATTTCATTTTTCCTATGTCTTAGCTAAAGTTTTGGTTCAATTATATTTTTAAAACACATTTTATTATCTCACATCCACTCTGTCTTACTCTTCTATTATTCTATAGGATGAAACTAAAAGAAGTGCAACTGTGAGTTATGATTTGGCCAACTATGAATTAGAAAAAATAAGTCACCTCTAAGAATTCAAGGGTATAACCATATGTATATGAATAAGAAAATTATTATTGAATTTATTATTAACCTTTAAAATAAAATCCCTAAGGAATTCCTCATGGTCTATCCTTTAAAACCCACATTATTGACTCCCTTATTTTCAAACCAGTTAGCAATCCCATTCCCTTCCCTATAGGTATACCGAATTATCACCTATCTATATAACTTTGTGTTTCTATGAATAGAAACTAATGTTATTGAAATATTTTGAAATTTATAATATTTATTTATTATGTAAACTTAAAATTTGGTGTCTTATTAGACTATGCCATTAATCTGTGTAGTTGTATTGAAACTAAGTGACTAATGTTTAAGAACTTATCCAAGTAAGATAGTGTGAATGTGAGGGATATCCATAGAGTAGATCCATCTAATTTGTGTTCATAAATATATGTTTTTTTAAGATAAATATAAGAAAAAGGGTTCAAGGTAATAGTTTGTTAGTGTTCTATCTATAAGAGACAGTCAAGGCATCTGTGTGTATATGTATGGATTGAGGGTATTATAGCATGAAGATATTATATAAAGACAATATGATGGAGGAGAATATTTATGGATTACTTAAAAACCTTTAGGTAAAATAAATTTCCACTTAAAACCTTGTATTAGCTTATTAAAAATAGACTATATTGATAGAATACTCTAGAATCCATGGTAAAAAGGTGGTTACAAGTCATTCAAGAGAATTTAAAGATTTAAAATATTTAAACTAGGAATGAAAAACCTTATCTAGTTATTATGAATATTTGAAATTAATAAAAGATTCATTAAAAAAAAAATTAACCCTCTTAGGTTTGTGTAGAATAGGAAACCTTGAGTTTAGGGTTTAAAACTAGAAAGTGGAATATCAAGAGTTTCCACTAGTAAAAATTAATAAAACTTGGTAGTTTAATGTTTTAGGAGTATAAAATGATTTTAGTTTTTTTATAATTATATAGAACATGTACATATAGAGATAAGTGACTATATCAAAATAAAAGAAAGAGAAACCTAATTAAGTCTTGTTAAGGTATAGAAAGTGTACTTCTAAGTTGATATAGATCATGAAACTTCATGGATAGATGGTTTCAAAAAAGTATATTATTTTCTCAATACTAAATCATACACATTTGTATAAGTGAAAAAATCCTAAAAAAGGCTACAAAGAAAGTGTGAAAGTGAGTAGAGTTGCATAGGGGAACTTAAGGAAAGGATGAGTATCTAAATTGAAGTAAAATCAGAAAGATATAACCAAGGGAGCCTATGTAAGGCATAAGGATGTAATAAAGAAAAAATAATGAGGAATTGAGGTGATTTTGTTCTTGAGAAGCTTATAGCCTAGTGAAACCAGTGTGTGATTGCATTAAAGGTAGATAGAGAATGAATGTAATAAAAAAGATGGGTGAGTGTGAGGTATATAGAGGATCTAAAGATAGAGAGAGTGAATTGAATAATCCTAGTTAATAGGATCATGTATCAGATTGATACCAAACCTAGTGAGGGAATTGATAAACAGGAGACATTATAAGATTGGTTTTATGAATTGATGGTTGCAATTATCAGAGTTGTAGAAGGAGTAGAGAAAGATGTATCTCTACATCACCTATCTAATTATACTTTGAGGAAAAATAAGAAGTAGATAGATGTCATTATATGCCATTAGCTGGCAAGTGGTAAAACATTATTTTATATACTCTCTAGGGTTTCCTTTACCCTTATACTTGTCAAATTTTGGTGGCTCATAACCTATAAGAAATGGTATATGAAGATAGTACATGTTAAAGGGTATGAATGCACATTATCCAATTTGAACTTCTTGGTTTGTTTTATTATTTTAATGGCTATAATTTCATCCTTCATCTATTATAGTTTTTAGGCCAAGAAAATTGATGGGGCATTTGGTTGTGGTTGTGGATGGGTGGTCAAATGTGTATTACCTTGACTAAGGTACAATGGAGGTATGGATTATTTTATAATGTTGGTTTGATGGACAAATCAGCTAGGAATATTCATTTGTGCATTGAGATGAGGCTATTGATATTGTATGCATTATTGGTAAACATTTTGGATTGGGTTCAAAATAGGGCCTTGGATCTAAAGGAATTGAGTCTATGATGAAGGTATGTGGCATTACAAAATGTATTCTACCTAATAATTTTGAGTAGGAACTTGTCACCAACTATTCAAAATTTATTGAGTAAACAATGCTTATTGTTGACCAAGGCCCTGTCTTTGAAAATGTGACACATGTTAGGTAAAAGGCAATTATTGCCTAATAGGTACTTTGGGTGTTGGCACCCCTTTGTTGAAAAAAAAAAATTGTGAATTAGATACTTCATGGGTGTTTTTAATTTATTTTTGACCTATAAAAATATGTTGTTAATTAGACAGTGTCTATGATTATTGACGTATATTGGTCTATGAATGTTGACGTACATTCATTGATACCTATTTAGGTGGAACATTTGTATCCCCATATTAGGGTGGTGTGGTGTTATACCTCTATATAGGTGGTAAATTGGTATATGCCTATGGTTTTATAATATTATTCATCACCTATTGAGGTGGGATAATACTCATCTCTTGTTGGGGTAAAACATTGGCTAGCATTTTATTACTTATCCCTTATTATTATGTGCTTGAAGAAGTAGTTAGTTGAGGAGTGTGAGTAACCTGGTATGGTTAAGAACTAGTAATTCCTTCCCTATATTATTTTGAACCACTCATGGTATTGAAAAAAGGCACTTATTGTTGTGTATTATTTGGTAATTTATTTAACTCACCTTGGCATGAACTGGAAGACACTTGTGTGTTATCCACTATATTTGGAATATGGTCTTTATTAGAGGAAATATTCACTTCCTTAATGAATGGGACATTAAACATGTCACCTATTGAATTCATTTTTATAAAATATTTGACAACCATATTATCATTACCAATTGAATCAATTGTCACTCTTATTGAAGGAGTTCATTTTATAAGTGGAGCATTTGATATGGCCATGGTTTTGAAATTTTGTGATAGATTAATTATGATATGCTTGATCAATATAAATGAATTGGTATTATATTAATCCCTTTCCATTTTCAATCATATTAAAATATTGATGAGACCTCAACATGAGCACTTGATGGTAACTAGTAGAGGCTTGTTCGATAATTTGGGTATAAAGTACATTTCTAGGCACTCTAACTAGACTAGTTAGGTTCTCATGGGATAAGTCTTCCAAAAATTTGTCCCCTACCTCTATTTATCTAAGCAAATCTCATACTTATTTTCAATAAATTGGATATCAAACAAGTATAGGCAATAGGTTATTAGCATGGTAACATAGTAAGGATGTTGTTGGATTTATTCACTAGATGGCACACTAGTAAGGTATTGAGTTGTTTGTTTTTGTTCTTGACCTATATAAGGAGGTGTATTAAAAAATTCACGTGCTAATAGATATTTTATTTATTACACATATTTAGTAGTGTAAGGGGGATATAAATCCATCTCACAAACTACATCATCACCATATGGATCTTTAACAAAGGAATCATTCATGACCACAATTTCATAACCCAAATTATACATGGTATTACTATGTGTGTAGTGAGGCATATCTGAATCCATGACTAATGTTTCAAAAATAAAATGCTTAAAGTTTGTAAAACTATTTAGACATGGTCTAAAAAAATTAGTTGATGTTTGGTATGTCTATAAATTTGGTCAAAATGGCAAACTTTGTCTATTATTTCAAAAAGGTATAAAATTGGCCTATGAATGGATCTCTTCTCCAAAATCATCAATTGTGAAATTGGTCTCAAATATATCCAAGGTTTAATGTCTTTCACACAAATGGTCAAATGAAAGATAAATTTTAAATCCTAGTTTTGGCAAAGTGTTTTAAAAAAATATAAGCTAATTCTAAAATGAAAAATAGTGATAGTTATTTAGAAATAAGGCATAAATATAGAATCAAAAGGTATGAACAAAACCTAAAAAATAATTAAAATTCTATTTATTTGGAAACAAGGCATAATGCTGGACTTTGAAATAAACTAGGTCTGTAAACTAAAGGAGAAATGCTATATCTTTTTTAAGAAGGCATAAATCTAGACTTGAAAACACACTTGATTGACGTAAAAACTATAATGTAGTTAATTTCACTCAAAAAAAATTTGGAACACTTTTACTCAATCTAGGAACATATATTTAAAAACAAAATTGACCTTAGTAGAATAAATTCACTCTAGGAACATGCCTAAAAAATAATTAGGAAATTCAATCTCAAGTAAGCAAAAATAAGAGTGATGAGTAAATAATTCAATCCCAAGTGATAAGCAAGGCTTCATTATAAACTAATTGCACTTAAGGTTGTAATAAAAAAGATATTTTTGACCTTAGTTCAAGGTGATAGATAAATTCGAGGCACATGGAAAATATACCACTTCCTAGATCTAGGCAAAAAGAGTCTTTAAATAAAGTAATGAATTAGTCCAAGTTACACAATTCAAATATGAGAGGTAAACACCCAAGCCAAAATTAAGCAAGACATAGGTGTAAACCATTCAATTCTAAATTTGAACTTTGCAAGACAAATTTTTAACTTGGTTTAAAAGACTTAGATTCCTCAAATGGATAACATCCTAGATCCAAATGGATGATATAAAGAAACTAATTATAGACCAAAGGCATAGATGGTTTAGAACTTGGTTTTAAACAAGGAAATGGTTTTGAAATAATATGAGTAGTGTAATGATGATACCTTGCTCAAAAGGTATGGGGTTTTGTTTGAAACTCCAAGGCAAAAACTTGGAATGAAATAAGTAATGAAATGATCCCTTATTTAAACCAGTCACACACACACAAACACACACACACACACACACACACACACACACACACACACACACACACACACACACACACACACACACACACACACACACACACACACACACACACACACACACACACACACACACACACACACACACACACACACACAAATATTTTGACAAATTTTAAGGCAAACTTTTGTATCAAATAGATAAAATAACACCTCTTAGGCTAAAGTGGTGTAAAAACATGTGATGGTTTTAGGACTCATTTTGACATAACATTACAAACATTTCTAGTCTAAAAATACACATGTAAATCAAATAAAAATAGAAGTATAAAAAATTTATTGTCCTATTCCCTATAACTAAAATAGGTATATGTAGCTTCATCCAAAGTTACCACTGATATCTATGTTCATGAGGAATTAAGTGCTAATCCAAAAATTAAAGTATAGGTGTAGGTAGAGTTTTTATGGCCCATCTATCTCTCAAGCATTGGTACATGGCATGAACTTAGAGTAAGGAACACTCAAAATTTGGCATGAAATTTTGTGGCAAGTGGGTTTTCACTAAAATATATAAGTTTTTGATGTACTAGATGGTCCTAATTGTCGATAACACAAAGGCACAAACATGTCAATTGAATCTAAACCACCTATCTTACCATAAAAGGGTCTATATTTTTCATAATGACTCCAGTTATGTATTTCTTAGTGGATTCTAATCTCTAGCTATTTCATGGTCTAGGTACCTATTTGGATTATTAGGGTAAGCACTCAACACTACCCCATCCAATGGTTTACTCAATTTATATACCCCATTGTAGAGAAGGGTTGATATGATGCTATGATATGAAACCCCATGTCAACACACCCCTAAAGTACTCATGGGCAGGAAATGAACTCCTTCCCACAAGATAGGTTCATAAAAATAAATAAATGAAAAGGTAAAATACTTTATAGGTCACTTTTGAATCACCCAAGTCACTCTGATCTTGGTGAGAGCATACACGACATTATTTCCAACATAATTTGGACAATAAATGATAAAAAACTAAGCATTTTTGGTTAGTTGAGTTCCCTAAATAAGAAAAGGGGAAATCATACATGCTAAAGTTTCTTTTTACAAAAAAAAACAAAAAAAATTAATCTATGTAATTTGAAACTAGGTTAAAGAACAAACAAAAATTGAAAAATCCCTTAGAGGCTACAATTAAAAATGTGATTTCTTTTTACTAACACCAAATTGAAATGTGTTTTGAATTTTTTGGCCCCCTTAGACATGATTGCACTTGTAAAATCTTATAAAATTCAAACATACAAATTTTTTAATCAAATTTTTAAACACCTCAACCAAATGTGAATTAGTTTTAACCTTTGTAAAATTTTGACTTTGCAAAACAAAAATTTGAAAAAAGCCCACCGAAAATTCTCCATTCTTGTCTTAATTCCCTAAAAATAAGTTAGAGGATTCAATTTTGTGCTTAATCTAAAGTTATATTCCTATAAATTATCTCAATACAAACACAACACTCAACTCTCAAGTTTTATAAGAAAGAAAATAGATAAAAATCATCAACGATTAGTAGGGATCATGGTTGATTCTTGTGATCGATGTTAATTCTATTATGATCATGGCCAATTTATGAAAACAAAAAAATATATATATTCTGAAATAAAAATGCTTGACAAATCATGTTTTAAACTCAAAATGTCTCACTACCCTATAAAAAATAACTTATACAATTAATAGACAAATGTTAGGCACAATTAAAAAGGAAGAAAAACTTGATTTTTACTAGGTTTCTAGTTTCTAGTTCAACTATGTTTTTAACACATTGTTGCTGATTCTACCGATTGATGACAATTCTAGTGATCAACGCTAATTTTTTTCAATCATCATCGATCTATGTGGATCATATAGGAGTTCAAACATTTGTACTTTTTGTAAATTATCTCAAAAACTTGACTAAAAAAATGGTTAGTAAAACATCCAAAGAAGTTGCTAGAAGAGATTTTTTGGGTGTATGTCCCACTGTAGATGCCATTATATGATCAATAAGAATATAAGAGGTAAAATTAGTATCATGTTACTAAGATAAAAAATATAAAAAAACACACTAATAAAACTAATGCCTCTAACCTAGACACTCAAAAAAAAGAGAAAAATACAAGTAACTATCAATAGAAGAAAAAATAAACATCATTTACCTTCCTTGAAATCAAGAGTTGTATGTTAGATATGGATGGATGTGCTTAGTTATGTGATTAAATAATCTTTTTCAGTGATGCTCCTTACATCATTTCTCCTTGTCACTTTGGTAATATTGGGCTTAACTTTGACTTTGGCTAGCCCTCTCTCAATAAATGAGCATTATAACACTACAAATATGATATTTGAAGGTATTTTTACATCATAAAATTAAACCAAAAGAGCTTATTGATAGTATTTTAGCATACTAACCTTACATATAGAAATTATTATTGAACAATGGGTGAAGCTTTATATTTATAGCCTTGAAACCTAACTCTAACCCAAGTTCAATTAGGTTAGAGTTAACATCGGTTAAGTTTAGACTAACCCTAGTTGAGTTACAGAGTGGACAATCAATTAATGTTTGGGATAGAGATCCCATTTATTAAACATGACTCTCCATTTCTTAATTTAAGGATTTAGGGAAGATATTTTTATTTTTTTAACTTTGAGGATGATGACATCATCATAACCTCATTTTTCTTTAAATTTCCTTTTTACAAGATTAATTTTTGCTAATTGCACATGGATATTTCACTTAAGCATTTAATTTGATTTGCTTAGTTAATTCATTATGCTTAGTATATATGCACTTTAGGAATTATTTAAGTGCCCTGTTTAATGGGTTCAACGTTCAAACTATCAATTTTCTAGGTCATAAGTTAACTAGATATGAATTCATGAGAGGTTAATATTGTATATAGCATAAACCCTAAATAGGGATGCCTTGATAAGATTATGAGCAATAATGTATGGATGAATTTAGGACATTTAGTGACTCTTAGGATTAATTTTCACTATTTGGTAGAATCAATTTGAACTCCATTTAGAACATATTTATGTCCAAAATAGGGTGTCTATAGTTACTATCTAAATGTTTCCATGACATTTAACAATGAATATTAGGCCTTCATGTGATGACATTGGTTCTATGAACTTTAATGTTATATCTACCTAGACATGTTCATTTTATATGCTACAGGGTTCCATTCATAGATTATATAGTTGTCTTATCCTTTTGAGGTGAGGTAACTATCAGTTCCTATATGTCCCTCACTTGAAAGGGGACATATTAGTAGGGGGATACCAAAGAGGCATATTCTCCACACTTGGCACAATTTTTAGATTCAATGAGGTATGTTTTGGAATCATGTACTCTAAAATTGTTTAGTATTTTGTACTTATATTAGTTTTTAAATTAAATGGGGAAATGTCATACGGGCATTGCCTCCATACATTCAAAATTATTAGATTCAGTGGGGGCATTATTTAGAATCATGTTATCCACACCTATTCAATATTTAGAATCTCCAAATTACAATGGGGACATGTTTTGAAAATATTTTCTCCACATTTGTACTTATATCAATTTTCATATTTCTCCATATATAGTGGAAGAATGCTTTATAATAATTTTCTCCACACTCACATAGTTTTTTGAATTGGCCAAAGCACGTAGTTATAAGATTCAAATTCATAGTTGTGAATGAGATATAAAATGATTGGTAAAGTGGTTTAGTTGTACCTAGCCTCACAAAAGTTTGAATCTCATAGGGAATTTATAGGCTGGATGTGGCTGTCTAATAGATGCTTTCAATGTGATTAAGTGTTATCTGATTATAATTTTTCAATAGTTATCTTGTGGACTGGGCCCCCAATTTATTCCCTAAAACTAGTTATAGCTCTAGTCAAAATCTAGCACCAATAAAACAAAAGATTTAAATTCAAAGTTATGGTAGAATTATATACATTAGTACCATTTTTATACACAATTTTAACATGATACATATATAAAGTGCATGTGTTATGCAATTTGTGCCTAATATTACAAAATTAAAATTAGTTAAAGATTCTAAAACTCTTTTATGTACTAATACCTTAGTTGAACTTTTACAAAATTTATTGATCTATTCTACTATAGTATTTGGTTGACTTTTTAGTATGGTTTAGGTGATTAAATCACTCAATCTTGCCATTTTTTCATGTTGGACTTGATTTTATCATCCATCCTCACCAAGTTATAAGTATCATTGGGTTGCATAGTTGAGGTAATCTCAACTACCAAGTGGTAACTCATCTTTTCTCTAATGTTTGGGGGTATGGGCCTTCCAATATTTCTCTCTATCTCCTTAGATATATAAACTTTTAATATTTATCTATATTTGTTCTAATCTTAGTTTTATAGCATTATAATGATATATATTTTTCAAATCAACTTTCCAATATGCAAGGTGATTACATAGATACGTAGGTGTACTCTTAAAATTTACTCTTTCATTTTCAATTCCAGATTATATGCACTAATTATATACTATAACATTCTCTTGGTTGTAGATAAGTCACTATTAAATCACTCAAGTTGGGTATAAGCAAAGATAAGGTATGTTATACATACCCAGGTATACATTCATTTCCTTTAAACTAATAATTTCATTACTAGATTAAAGGGGGGAAATATAGATGATATTTAGATATTATATATCACCTTAGTATTTTACACTTGGAAAAATTAGACCTTGATAAGTTATCTTAGTCATGGCTATTTTCCTACTTTTGTAAGTCTCATATTTTCTCTATCTTGTGCCCCTTTTCCTATCTCTTAGTTTGAACAATATTATGTTAATGACCTAAGCCTTTTATTTTGCAAAAAATTCTTAAAATATAATTATATTAAATCTTTACAAGTTTTCAACCTATTGTAGACATTATTTTTATATTATATAGAACCTCAAACTTGTACACTTGGAAAACTTATACCTTGACTATTCCTCTCGATTATATACCTTTCTTGCTTTCAAATGTCTCACATCTACTCTTTTTTTATGCCCATTTCCCTATATCTCTTAGTCTAACTAGTCTTATGTTGATGATCCAAGTATTCTATCATTCCAAAATTTCTTAAAATGTACTTATGTTACATCGCTACAATTTTTGAGCCTATACCTTCTTTCATGCTCACTAGACACTAACATCTATGATAGACACTAACATAGACATTAGTGTCCTAACCCAATGTAATTGTCCAGTTGTATAAATTCAACCAATTTTAAAATGAAAGTATCCTAATAGTTTGCCTAATTTTTTTAATCTGAGTTATTACTCAAAATGGATTGATATAAATATAATATCAACCTTCATTCACTCCTCACCAAGCTACACCTAGCAGAAGACAAAAGAGACCAAGGTAACTTATCAAAAACACTCTATCAAGTATTTAATTAAAAAAAAGTTCCCTATTTCCATAATATTCATAAGTAAAACATATTTACAAGTCTAAATTAATAAAGGAGCAGCCAAAGATCCCAATTTTCCAAGTTACAAGCTGGGTCATTGTTGTGCTTGTTTTGCACATATTATATGATTCAAACACAAGCTAACACATAGGGGATAAATACATGATTATAATGCCATATTATAGAGTATTGTCTATTTAGGAAATTCCCTTTGATAATGGGGTATTTGGGATTATCTTGACACTGTGTACCAACTAACCCATTTTTCTCCAAGGTCATAATGAAGATCGAGAACTAGGATTTTTCCATTTCATGAGGAACAATACTCCATGACCCAAATCTGAATACAGCAAAGCAAATTTGAATTAAAACACAAAATCATCTAGGTGGTCACATCCTTTTCCATTAGGTATTCCTTAAAGGACACATGTCAAACCTAAATAGTAACATCGACGTAACCATCCTAGGCTGACATTAGTGTCTAGAGTGCTAGAAGTGTTAGATCTATAATTTGGTGACTTTTATAAAACTATATTCTAGTCTTCTTCCTACCTTTTATATAAATAGTACTACATTATCATCATAACAAGCTAAGTACATTACTTATTTTTCATTTCCATATCGACCATAGTTGTACTTTCCATATTTAAACTATCTCAGCATAATAAATTCAATGTATGCTTATATTATCATTTAACATCTAATTTACCTAATATAGATATGATTATCACCCCTATGCCATTTCATTTATATATAACCCTTATTTTTTATGTAAGTTTAATTATAAGACAACTTTATATTTTAATTTTAAGGTTAAATATATAGTGAACTTGATCTTTGAACATCAATCCCTAAGTCACTTAAATTTTTATAATTTTTCTATTGTTACTCCCTGATTGCAATAAATTTGTAATCATAATTTCCATCGACATTTTTAAAAGTTATTTGATTGTTCAATACCTTATAGTGGTTATTACTTGTTATATCTCATGTTTGATTAAATCATTTTGATCTATAAGGGATTCAAAACCTACATTTTTACATATTCCTATTTGTTTTAATGTTTAAATGAGCTTTTACTTGTCACTACAAAGTGCCAAATGGAGTCAATTAATCAATCATCCTCCCTAGGATATGTTATTTCCCAATATAATCATTGTAATATAGATACCTAAAACTAGCCACAAATGGGTTTCTACCAAGACTTTAACTGGTTCCTATCAACCATTGCAAATTAATCCTAAAAATAATTGAACATCCCAAATTTTATTGTGCATCATCCATCAAAGCTCAAAATCATGTTGAGATATCTCTATTTGTAGTATTCTAACGTATGCAACAATAACCTCTCATAGATTTATCCCTAATCACCTTGCAACATCACAGTTATCAATTTGGCTTATGGACCTATTAAGTGGGACACTTTCACACTTGATTAAATATTGAAAGAGATAAAAGGATAATCAAAATAAATTAATATTTTAAACAAGATTAAATGCATAGTTGAATTACCCATTTGTAATTAATGATTATCTAAAAAAATAAATTCAAAACTTCAAAATATTCTATCCTTCCATCATTACCTTTATTCATTTTCAAGATCTTTGAAAATATCCTATATATATATATATATATATATATATATATTTGAGAGCCATGCCTAGTAATTACAAATAATAATTATTAGATAATTATTAACTCATATTGGGTGAGATTTAATTCCTACATATATAAATACATGGCCACACCTCTTCATTTATAAAATCTCATAATCCAAAATTATAATGCTAATTTTGAGAGAGACAATCTTTGAAATAGTGTTGTAATGCCAAAATCTTAAGCTAATAAACATGAAAAGCCAAGGTGACAAGGAGAGAAGGAGCTACACAACCTCCATTTATAAAGACTTTTTGATGTACAAACTAAGTAAACCACTCAAAAAAGTCATTTGGATTTCCTAAGGAAGGTAAAATAGTTATTGTCTTTTATGTTTTTATTGTTCTTTCATTTATTTTTTGTTAGTAAGCTCTACCTAGTATCTAGGATAAGAGTGTAATTATTAGTATGTTGATGTGAGTCTTATTTTCTTGAACTAACACTAAACTAGCCTCCATTATTGGATTCATATGATCAGATAATGGCACACCTGATGGGACCTAAATCATCCCATACAAGTAAGGAGATAAATATGAAGCTTTTAGTTTTGCAAATGAATGCTTAAAGATCTTCAAAATTTGATTTTTTACTTTGTTTTCATAAAATTATATTTTTTAAAAACATAAAAGTTTCATAGAGACTTACATCAATTTATAGAAACTACATCAATCCTATCAGAACTAACATTGACCCCTATGTGAAGAATAGAGCATGGCAAAAACATGATTAACACATTTTTCTTGAGTTTTCTAGTTTTTTATTTGTGTTTAATATCCTAAATATTTTTGACTAACTATTTGCCTACATGATCTAGTGTTATTTTTTGGTTTTAAGGTCATTTGGATAACAATCATTTTTATGAAAAACCATATTCTAGTTCTATTTATTTTCACATGAACTGATGTTGATCTCTATCAAATGATGTTAATCTTTATGTGGACCAATCGACACTAATTTCAATGAACTAACATCGATCCCTGCATAGATTGACATTGATCTTTAGGACAAAAAGAATCTATGAACCCAAGAGAAAATTTTGAAATGTTATTTACTCACTCACTCTTAGGATTCTAAGCAAGTAAAAACCCTCTAATAATTTGTTTGTCCCCTAACCCATTAGTAGAACATTCATGCCAACTTAAAATCCACCTCCATGTGAGAGGATATTTTTGGAAAGTGATTATCTTAAGTATTTTTGTAGCTAGTTGGAGGTTGCAATACAAATTTTGTGCCACCTAGTAGGCAATGAACCATCTCCTATATTTTTAGGGCATCAATGAAAATTTGTAGAAAAATGGAAAGTACATCATGGGGATCATAAATTCATGGAGTTGGTAGTTATGATGACATAATTATAGATCAATACTTATTGTGTAACTTTCACCATAGAAAAGATTATCTTGAAGGCTTATATAAGGAGCTCAATCCAAAAGAGGAAAGGAAGAGTGAAGAACTATAGTGAAACTCTTACAGAATGACTCTGAATCTGTGTTCTGTGATCCTTGCTCTAACTTCCATTAAGGATTATAAATAATATGGAGGCTAATTTTGCTCTAGTGGTATGTTCTTAAGCTTGTCTCTAAGCCTTTGTACTGTTAGCATTATGATTTGAATACGAACCTTGTTATGATGTTTGAATAATGGTAATGGTGTTGGATTGAAATATGTTAAGTGTGTTTGGTCTTGATATCTTATGGTATTATTAATGAAATGCCAAGATTTTTGATGTCATAATTTTTATTAAATTATGTTATATTTGTGCATTTTACTAGTTCATTACATTAATGGAGTTTGTGATTTTCATGACATCATCATTATTATACATAGAGGATGAGTATAGATATGAAATAATAACCCAATCTTTATTTAAATCACATCTATTTATTATGAATAAATGGAACCAAAGTAGTCTTATGAGCCATTAAGAACCTATATGACCCTAGGCTAAACCCAAGAAAGACTTACACCTATAGATCTACTCGAGTTAATTTTTTGGTACATTACTTAAGAAATTATAGTGAAACCTCATTCCATGGCACAACTAGCCTCATGTAGGCCCCAGTTCACTCTCATCGACACTTCAAGTGAGTTCGTAAGGCCTGTGCCATATGTAGATTGATTCTAGCATAGTATAATGTTTAAATGTTGAGCAAAAAAAAGGATTATCCCATGATTGTACCTAGTTTTAATAAATTGAGACCCTATATGTTCTACAACATTTTGGTTCTATTACCAAGAACTATGTTGAATTTTTTTGTTGTGATGGTGAAATAAAATGATATACTAACTCTCTCTCAAAAATGTCAAGCATTAGATAAAACAAGTAGAAGATAGTTTTATGCTGAAGAATCCAAACTACAAAGGATAAAAGCCAATAAAATGGGTTCATAAAAACCTATATGATGATTTTTACAAGGTCTTTTTCTATGAGTTACCTAAACATGTGTACAACTAGTTGCCTACATATTCAACCCACAAAAAAATAAGCTATGTATGGTGTTATGATTGGATGAAAGAGTGCCTAGAGAGGATTGAGACCTTAGATGTTACTTGGAATAGAGAGGTGGATAAATGGTATCAAGGATATCTAAATAAATACATACTTGAGTTTGTTACGTCAACTTATTTGTGTCTTGAGAAAGTAGAGTACTATTTTTTGTGTGAGCCTAGAGGCACATTATTTAAAGAGTTTAACACAAAGATCAAGAAGCTAATGGTTGATTATGGTTTTGAAACTTTATGGATGGAAGGCTAAATTCCTTTTTCATATGAGCTTCAAAAAATGGGAGAAGAAGAAGTGTAGGTGAGTAATAGTGGATAGGTATGTGAAAATTGATGCCTGAGAACTTAGAATATAGGCCTATAATAAGAGAAGGTGTTGACTAATAGGGGATATGGATCCTATAATTGTTGAGAGGACCCATAGAAAATGGGAAGGGGATGGGGAAGGATATATTAAAGGATAAATGCATAGAGATGAGAGATATAATGAAGAAATGGATTAAACTCAAAACTTGATAGGTGTGGAATTCACTGAGTTCCTATAAATTTAGTGATTATAGATACACTTGATTTTCCTACCTCCCTTGAGCCTATTATGCATGTTCAGGCACTAGATCCCCCACATGAAGATAATTTAGAAGTGATTATTAACCCTTCTAATTCCTTAGATTTTATATTTTTTACAAGATTATATTGTAATTTTTTTATTGAACAAGTTATTCCAGATAAGGAGGTGAGAAAAAATAACTATAGAGCATTAAACACTAGCTCACCATAATATAACTTAAATGTGAACATACTAACTCAACCAATTTCAATAACATAAGGTGGGAAAAAACCTAAATCATGACACCAATGACATCAACTACACTAGTAGGGCCTATGGGACCAATGCCTACCTCTAGGGCTAGAGGTGTTAGAGGACCATCTCTAGGATAGGCACCAAGGGAAAAACACTTTAAGTACTAGTTACCCCCTTCCCCCCATAATAGATCTACTATGAAATGGGAATGTACCTCCCATAGTATCATAATGTGTAAAATTATGTATATCATGTGATGAACTATGAATTCTAATGGCACACATGATTCATAACCCAATTGGAGTACAAGGCTACTCAATTTTCAACCAATTTACTATATCACTCCCACACATGGTACAAAAAAATTTATCCCAACCAGGCCATCATTGACTATGATACCCTAAAGGATGCATTCTTAAAGGAATTTGGCATCCTATAGTTTGAACAATAGAGCATTATCAAGATAAAATAAATTTCCCAAGGTCTCTTAGAAAGTGTGTTCTTATACATTTCATGGTTTAAAACTCTCCTATAAAATCTCTCATATGATACTCACCCTTCCCAACATGCAGAGTGGTTCAGTGGTTCTTATATGATATTCAACATTTTTAAGAGAAATTTCCATGAAGACTTTTATATACCATCAATAATTTATTGAAGTTGTACTTAGAGTCAAGGTATTTGGAAGTAAAAACACTAGGATCAACCTATTTATGGAGGCATAATTTTCATCTATGGCCTTCTAACTCCAAGAGCTTACTACTAGTTCTATACATGATGCTAAAAGTGGAATATGGTGTACTTAATATGAATTAGAAGGTTGTAATATAACTAACTTCCCAAAGATGAATGTGCACACCCTACTTCTAAGTTATGAAGTTTGTTGAGAAGCACATGACGTTCAAAATTGCCCTTTATTTTGATACACCAACCAAATCAACATAACCATTTATTTTGATTTGTGTGATGTCTACACCCATACCACTACTAATTTCTTGCTCATTTACAAAATGTGTGAAAACATGGAAGGGGTGCATGATAGGTTACAACAATAATCAAAGGACAAGCAAACTAAGGTAATGATGGATATAGATAATAGAATAGAGGATTTGTGATGTATCAAGGTGATAGAGGGAGAGTTAGAGGATGTAGTGGTGTAAGGTTCCCATCATGATCTTGTTATAAAAGTGGCTCAATAGATCATTATCAACATGAATTACCTATGCATCCCATGTGTGGGTATTGTCAAGGTCCCTATAAGGTAAAATAATACCCTAACCTTTACAAAGAGTTGACCTAGGGTAGGTATGGCATAGACAAGGGAACATGAATGATTAGGCACAAGTAAAAGATTGTAAAATGGACCTTAAAGGTACATTTGAAACATACATAGGTTATTAAGGTGTAGGTAACTAATTTTAGTCAATTCACTACTCATCTACTAGTTACACTAGTACTTGAGTTATGCCTTGAATATGGGGATAAGGGTCAAAATGAATACATAACATAGCCTGAACTAAAGGATGCATTGTATCCAAACCAAATACACTAAAAGGACATACTATATCAAGATATGAGAGTAATCCAAAACTTTCAAGGGGAGCTCCAATTATTGATATATCTAGAAGAACAAGCTATCACCTCTCTAAACAAGCATGATAGCTAAGAATTTAAAGTACAAGAATTAACTAAGATCTTATGCCTCTTGCAAATTAAGGGTATGCTGCCCCTATTGAATAACTTACTCTTGGAGCATGGATGTAAAAATAAATTTGAGGTTACCATGCCATGCATGAAGAGGTCATAATAAGTTTGACATACTCATAATGTTCAATATGACCAAGAACACTTGGTGGATGCCATAATTGATGGATGGTCTATCTATGAGGTTCTTATAAACATAAGTATTGAGGTCAACCTATTACTTGGGAGAAAATAGATAGACAAACATTTATATGTTACCCTAATGTACTCTTCATGTCAAATAAGACCATGGCTTAGCCACTTAAGATTCTATAAATCATAGTTATAGATATTATGGGCATCAAATTCTACACTAACTTTGAAGTAATAGAGCTAGCAAAGTAGGACAACTAGTTGGTGTTTCTGGGAAGATCATGGTGTTATGCAATTAATGTATATATGCACTTTAAAAGGTGATACATGATATTTTAAATAATGGAAAGGAGAAGGTAGTTACACATATTTCAAATGACCAAGGATCTCCCTATGTCAATAGCATAGACACTAAAGATGAAATCAACCTATCTATAACATCATAGTGCAAGGCACTGAGACTCTAAAAATACTTAATCAAGGAATCCTCTCTATGAAAGATAGATAGTTAGCCTCAGTAACCATAGATGTTGCTTAGGACTGATGGGTTAAGGAATCATATGATACCACTGGTCGATGGTGCCACTTGGTGTGACCAAAGGTGCCAAATATAGTAAAGATAGGTTGGATATATATTGTTTACACTCTTAAAATATGGGTCCCTTACACCAAGAAAAAAAGGAAAAAGAGTGTTTTTCTTTAGTAATGGAAAATTTATTACACTCCTAAGATATTAAAGAAGTAATCCTATAGAGGACTATGCCCATGACATTGAATCATGTATCCTAGATGAGGTAGATAGCATGGGTGTACTAGTGTACACATTAAAAAGAATTTTCACTCATTGGTGGGCAGTGTATAATCCTAGCTTACCAACTTGGTAGGATGTAAAGTCAACTATTTTCACTAGGTTTAGAAAAATAAATGAGGACTTGGACATTTCATCCTACTCTAGTGACTCTGAACCCATCACACATGTACATATTTATGAAGAAACATGGATTATTTGTGTTGAAAACATACCAAGAAATCTATGGGTGCACACCTTCTACAGAACCTTAAATACTTGGGCATGGGCATGGTATGTAGTTAATGAGATGCACTAAAAAATAGTAGACTAGGATGCCCTTAAGGAATGGTTTACTCATACCTTCTCCTTCTCTTTGAAAAATATTTTACTGATTAAGCCAGTACAAGTAGTTTGAAGGTCAGTATTTGAGGACACCACTACACTACAAGAGCACCTAAAGGACATGTTAGGTGAAAAATGGTTAGCACTCCCAACCTTATTTAAAGAACAAAGTATGAATAGTGACTCTAGTGATGAATATGATGACACATGAAAGGTACACAATTCAAGGAATTTGATAGGGAATCAGAAGTTAGTGTACCAAGTTGAAGATATCACCCTAAAAGAATAAGGCCCTATCCATCTACAAGTAGAAATAAATGAGGTAAGTAGACACGTCAAAAATTCACACCAAGATAATAATGAACCCTATCAAACACCATTAAAAACTATCAAGGTAGATATCACTTCAAAATGGGAACCCAAAATTGTCACTTTGGGTGCCTATTGGTCTAACATAGAACTGTCATGTATTATTGATCTCCTAAAATAATTTTGTATACACCTTAAATTGGTCAAGAAACCACACATATCATGTATTTTCATACTCCTTTAATAGGAGTCTCTAAGTAGAGAATATGAGCCTTGTTCACATTAGCCATGTCTTTTGTTTTACTTATACTGGTTTTTTTTCATTCTTCAGTAACCTTTTTGTCCATAACCGATCACCTATAGCTTTCCAAATGATCATTATAGCTCAGCCAAATCTTATTTATCATGTTAATTCCATCCCCCTAGGTCCCAAGCCTATATGATAGTAGCATTGGTATTGGAATATAGTGTTGGACCCTAGGGTTTCCCATTTCCAATGCTCCTATCCAACTACATTTTGAGTCTCAATGGTTAGGTTCCCTTGCTTAATGAGTCCCAAGCCTTTCTTAGCTTCATCCTTAAGTTTTGTTTGTCTTTCTAATGTCATCCAAATGTGAATAAAGTTCCCAAATTCAAAATTAAGAGTATATTATATAAATTACTTCACAAGGATTTTAGATCTATCACTTAATACTTTGGCACAATACATAATTAAAAATTAGTCAATAATATAGCTCAACATTCTACATCACACATAGATTTGCATGTTTAATCATTGAAGGGCATAGGTGAAAGTTTATTCTTATATCTACCATGTATATTGATTATGCACATTTCCTAAGGGATAACTACATTTGATTTGAGACCCTATCTTGAGAGCTAATGTAGGTAGTAATCAAGACAATAGGAGTTCTAGATCATCCAATCAAACTTTCCCTAACCCAATTTTTACCCCTTTTGATTTTGATGTATTTATTATTTGGTGTGTGTAGATAACCTAGGGATTTTAAGATTAAAACAACTTAAAAATGAGATCGATTGATATTCAAGATCTGAAACTTCATAGGCAAGATCACACAGGGACAATAGATAAAACCCATAAAACTCAAATCTTTGTAACTAGTTTTGATAATAGCGAGAGGACCTAGAATATAGTGATAGAACTTGAAGTGTCTTATTTTTGGTGCTCCTATCCTTTCAAAAAATTTAATATATATCTATATTCCTAACATCTTCCTAGTCCTATGTAACCTTTTTCATGCATTAAAATAGTTGTCTCAGTCTACTTTTCTAGATAATTTACTTCTCTTCCTTATGTAATTAATTTGATCAAAATATGAATTTTGCCATATTAGATTAGTTTTTTTCCCTTTATTCAATATCCTTTTATTTTTTAGGAAATAAACACTAGTTTACAAAAAATAATAAAACATTTGGTGAACCGAATTTACTTCAAACAAATCTAAAACCCTAGGTATACTTAGGGTTTTCCCTTCATAATTTGTGCAAAAATTCAATTTCAAATTTCTATTTTTTGGATAATTTTTTATGAATTTATCTTATTCAAATTTATTTTATAATTTTAATTATTTCAATAATTTTGAAAATTTCTAAAACCCCAACCTAAAACCCTAGATTTCTAAACTAGGTCCTAAAACCCCAAGCCTTCCTTGCAATTTTTAGAAAAATATTTTGGAATTTTTGCAAATTGTATAGAGTGCCAAAAATATTATCAAAATCTCTATGTTAGTAGTTATTTTTGCATTTATTTTCTTAATAATATTTTTTCATATTATCTTTGGTGAAAGAAATAAAATGGCCATTAAAGCACTTCTTTCCTCTCATCCCATAGATCAATTGCTAAATTTTTATCATAATTATGACAATGAATAGACAAAATTCCACATTAACTAAAAATGTGGAAAATGATTTAATTTACAATAAAGATAATTACTATTATTTTAATGAGGACTATGATGATACATGTGAAAGTGATAGTGAACAAAAATTAGATGCATCTTCTTCTATCGAACTTATCTCTTTAATTCCCTCTTCTAAAGAAAATAATTTTGATAAATGGGAAAAGTACTTTTCACCTCATTCTCCTATCACAACACACCAAATGAAAAAATTAGTCATGTACTTACAAGTGAACCTCTTATTAGTTATAATTTTATTCCATGTGAACCTATTCTCTCCTTATTTTACTAATTTTATGTTCAAATTACAAAAATATAAATTCAATAAAATCAAATTGCCAATACAAAGTTCAAACGATTCACGTCATGCTCTCAAATATAATTATTCAAAATAATGTCTAAATGATAACCCTCTTACTCTTACTTATCATATTGTAAATGGAAATAATGCATATAATCAATTCAAGGATAACATAAATGCACATCATATTCCAATTTCATATGATAATTTATTGCATATTAGAAAATAATTAAATTATTCTCTTACACCTCTCCCTAGTGACAATGGTAGTGATAATGAGTATGATAGCGAACATGAAAATTAATATGAAAATGAGAGTGACTATGAAAAAAATTAAATTATTACAATGCATGGAATAATTATGATTATTATAGTGAAGAATAAAATGCATCTCATGTTTCTAACTCTTTTATCACTCCTCTCAAACATCATGCACTACAAAATGTTGTTTCTACTTTTATGCGTGATTATATTTCAAATGATGCACATATTAAAGATAGCATCACATCTACTACTAAATTAGAATTTGATTCACTAAAACATAAATATATAAATTAATCTCCTAAGCCACCCCCTACTACAGTAGCGCCTATTTATCACTCTTCACCTAAAGAGAATGCTAGTCCACATCCCTCTACTAAGGTCCAAGTTACCATTCCTCCAAAGGTTCAAGTGAGTACACCCCCTCTCTATGATCTAATTGATAAATTTAGAATTCCAATGGCTAAAATTAATGATCAAATTCAATGATTATATGAACCATTTCAATATGCTCATATACCATCCCAAGAGATTATTTATTTGATGAATGAAGTTGGTGAATCACAATACCAAGTACATCTTCTTACCTTGGAAAATAAGGCTTATAAGTCTTGGATGGATGCCAATGATTTACATGGTAACCCTCTTTAGAAGACATTAATTAAATCTTAATTGACTAAGCATTTATAAATACCATCGTTGCCTCACTTTGATAGAAATAGAGATCCATTCATACACCTTCAAGCCTTTTGAAAGGCTTTGCCATCTCATGTGAGTCATTTGATTCTAATAAAGTTGTTCCAGTAGACACTGGTGGGTAATGCATAGAATTGGTTATTTTATCTAATCCTTATTGGTTCCTTGCAAAAATATTATGATTTAGAGGAGGCATTTCTTATATATTATATAGAAAACATGGGACCTCATGTTACATATGAGAAACTTGCCACATTACATCATACTACTTCAGAGGTAGTTAGTGATTATATATTATGATTCAGGATGCACATGTTAAGATTGATATTAAAACCAATAGATTTAGAGATTCAACATATATTTATTAAGGAGCTTCACCAAACTCTCCTCAAGCATCTATTATATCAGACAGAGTCCTCTTTTAGGCACTTGTGTTATATAGTTCTAGCCTTGGAAAATAAATTGGGATTGATTGAGGTAGATTTAGTTAATCAAATTACTCTAGATTTCATAGTAGTACCTATATCTACAAATCCTAATACACAACATCCACCAAATTAGATAGGATACCTCAACTAGAAAATCAACTAATTAAAAACAAATATCTAGTTTCCAGAGCACAACCTATAATATGCACTATAGAAAATAGTATCAAGGTACCATTATAGTTTGATTTAGAGTAGGATATCCCATGTGTCATATTATAAAAAATACTAGATAAGAGGTTAATCACATTACCTTCTACTCATCGATGAGATCCACATCTCTTACATAGATAGCCACATCAACCCTTTTGTAACTATCATCATATATGTGGACATAAAGATAATGATTGTTATGTGCTCAGGGATTACATTAATAGATGTGTTGATAATGGCATCATAACATTCACACTAGGGGCATTGAGATCTCCTCCATCATGGAACCATAGACCTCATTCCTCCATGACTAAGTTATCCTTGGACATTCTTTCACTAGAGTCATCAGTTACTCATCATGAGAGTAATGCAACTTCTAGGACAAAGCATCATAAGATATATCCTATTCTACCTATTCAAAAGGTTTGGAAACCATTACAATAAGAGCAACTTAAATATAGCACTTTAGTCAAAGGAGTACATAGTGCAGTTCCATATACATATCTAACATAGTCACAGGCTCCATAGTAGAGTACCACTCTAAAGATATATTCACTATGGCAGAGTTTTATAGGTCCTATCTCATGTAGAAACCCACTAAGGTTAAGATTAGATTAACCCATATCATATGATACTACTCTAGAGAGATATTCATTATAGCTAAGCTTTTAGGGACCCATTTCACATAGAAAACCAATATGATTAAGATTAAGTGATCCCTAATCATTGTTTATAGTTCTAAATCAATATATTGCTCAGTCATATGCATTACTAAAAAGGCCATAGGGTATTATTTCACACAACAATCCACTACAATTATGGATAGATGTTCCATATTCATAGCACATTGTTTCAATTGCACATATAATAATGTTACATTTGGTGGAGTCTCCATGCACAACTACCATTAGTGCATAAAAAATAATATCATATACAATGCATTCTCTTACACAACATGAGTAGTATGGGAACTTGTTCAGATTGCCATCACGGCTCAAATAGTGATACGATAGACATTCATACTGGCATAAGTTCATAGATTCCCTTCATGGGGAAATGATGGAGCCAAAGGGACAAATTTTGTATTCTTGAGCCACCTACTCAAAGGGATTGGACACATAGTCCAAACATCAATTAACACATGCATGATTATATAGCTTCACTTAGTAGGCAACAATGGAGGTGAAGGGCCAACCTTTATATTCTTGATCCACTCTTAGGGAATTGAGCACAAAATAATCTCTTACATCCCCTTCTACTAGAAACTAACATTCTTAATTACAAATAGCCATCCCTAACCAAACCAAATTATCCAAATATGGACCTTATCAATATATTATTTCACCAATATTAAATCAATTCTCTTTATCAAAATAATTTATGAATTACAAAGATAACAATTTTTTTGCTTACATATTATTAAAAACAAACCTAACATCGCACTTGGACATATCATGAAAAATAAAATTACATCCCAAAATTTTATCTTACCAAACATACCTAACCTTAAAATTAATAAAAAATTAACTATTTCAAATCAACCATTTGTAACAAATATAACAATATATTTCAAATCCCATGACACAGTACACATGAGTCAAAATCAAAACCAGTATTCATATATATATAATAAAGTTTTCAAAACATATACATCACATCAAATATAATCAATCATAAATGGGCATCAATCCCTCACTCTCTTCTCTAGTACTAGTACCATATCCAACCTATCATAAGATGACCCCAAACCTCCTCAAGCTACTGCATGCCTCTTGAGATGACTCTCTCACTCTAATAACTGACCATGTTCCTCACACAAGTCAGCATACTACCTTTGAGGATCTATATATTCATCCATAATCCTCATACTCACTAATCCAAAATTAGGTAGGGGCATCTTATGCCTATCTAGCTCATCCCTTAACTTATATCTCTCTCCAACTACTCTAACATATGCAGTTATCACTATAATAGCTCTATCAAACAAATGAACATGAATACCAACTATCACTAGCACTTGCTCTATTAAACCCTCCTCCACCACATCATTAGGTACATGTTGTTTTAACTCTTAGAGTGTAGACTCACTGATGGTATCCCAATAGTCATCATCTCCACTCCCCACCCCAACATTTTCCTCATATTGTGCACCTCCCACTCCACTTGTACACAAAATTAAAACACTACATTAGATATACACTTTAAAATCAAAATAAATCATAGATTTATTCACAATTCAAATATAATCACTTTTTACCTCCCATCATCTAGATTGGCGTAAGATCCTCATACTTGAGAGCATCCCCTCCATCACTAGGATATAGTGGATCCCATTTATTCCTCATCCACCATGAAGTATATGTATTTGTAAATCTAACATATTCCACATCAAAAATGTCTGTAGCCACATCCTTTAAATGTAGAGGTAATAATGCTAGATCAACTTTAATGGGCCTCACATGTGCTCTTACTATTGCTGGTGTCCATGTACTCCTCACCCACACCCGTGTTACTCGGGGCACATCCTATGGTACCAAAAACTATCTATTCATGCACTCATACTGAATGTGCTTGTACAGTCCAACCCAATAGTCATGTATATAAAAAATTAACCTCATATACTATAATTATACTCCATCCTTTACCCACCCAGGAAATCCTCTATAAAGCATCTATATAATGTCACCAAATACCAATCTATCTATCTATCACCCACCTATAATGATTCATCCCAGGGGATCGCATAGCCAATGTACCTATCCACCATTTCTTAAATGTTTATCGAGGTGCCCACCTCTCCCTTATTAATCCTATCAGTCGTACAACCACAATGTGTTCATAAGCAAAATAATATAATAATGTTACTGCACTCAATCTGCCACTAAATGCCTTTTGTGTAAAACTATAAAGCATAGTCCTAACCCATGAGAACATATTGCCATATACATACACACTATGCACAATCTTATGCATCCTATATGTAATTGACACTCCACTCCCATCCATAGCAACAAATGAGGCCAATGACATGGTTAATCATTTTTGTAGGCATGAAACACTAGATTGTACTATAACAAATAATAACACATTATTATCACTATCTCTTTGATGTATACCTGAGGGCACACCAAAAAAATATAAGGATGTATGATTAATAGAATTAGCACCCATGTTATCCTATAATTTCACACATTATCCACTAACCGATAAATGAAAAATGTGATACACGTCCTCTAGAGTCAAAGTAATCTCCCCTATAAGAAGATATAAAGTACATGTATCTACATTTCACCTCTCACATAAGGTGGTAATCATATATATATCCCACTTCACTATACCTAGGTCACACACATGACCCAACCCTACCTTATCCATGATATCTCTCTCATTAGTAGATAATTGTAATAGTCTCAATGTTTCCATCATTTGGCCCCTATAAAACTCTTTCATATGTACCTCACCCTGCAAAACCATAAAAATAGCACATATATTAGTCGATAATGCCAAATCACTATCTAAATAAAAATATATCAATTAACAAAGAAATAGATTATAAAATCATATTCATAAGATAGTAACACTGGGTACAAGATAGTAGCACTAGACAAGAGCACTACAACCTAGATAGGAGCACTAGAACTAGGAGAATAGTGCTAGATGCAAGATAGGAACACTAAAACTAGTGAAATTTTTCATAAGACAATTTACATAGTTCAAAACATCAAAAATAAGTTTCAAAATAGATAAAAATCAAACATTTTATCTACTTACTAGGGTAACATCACCACCAACTTAAACTTGGGCTACCAACTGCTCAAACCAGGTCATAGCAAGTGCTCATCTCCTTGGCATATCTCATACTCTAGAGCTCCAAATATCAACCTAGTCAATACAAAAATGAATCGAGAATCAATCCAACTTCATATATTACCTAGCTTTCTCAATCAAAGAAAAATACCATTTTCCCCATAACTTAAACCCCATAACACCTTTTTTTAAACTATTTTCTTCCATAAAATCATGCCAATGACACCTTCAACATCACACAATCCTTGATATCTTAATAATTCATTTGCCTACTATAGTATGTACATCTCTCTATTTATTTTATACTTAGACACACACCTTGATTATCACTAATCAAAATTTGTTCCATTTTCAACAACTCCATCTAATCAATCAAATAAACTCTCAAGCTATTCACAATAGGCCAACCTTATTTTTATTTATGCCACTAGTCATCACTTTTTTTTTGACCTCCTCTATCATAAGTTTTATCCCTCTCCCCAAAAGGGGGTATCATTCCTACTATTCTTATTTTTACATCTACCCAACATGCCCATCCACTCTCATAAGTGGATACACCATGATTATTACACCTCCAATAATTAGATTATCAAATTTAGTTCAAATTAATTGAAATATATAGTGATTCAAATTACATGGATTACTCAACATTACTCAAGACATTTAGAGGGATACATGTTTAGTTTATAGAATCATAGACTATTTAGATACAGTGGTTCAGATCATATGGATCCATAGTGATTTTAGATTATAAGCACATAGGATATTTAGATACAGTCATTAAAATTATATGGATTCATAGTGAATTTGATGAAGATTCAGATTCAGATATTAGATTTGGGGGTATGTACATTACTACACATCTCACACATATAACTTCATACAACATGGCATAGTTACATGACTAGATAACAGATTATAGGCATAGTGTAGAGCATAGTGTTTTGATCTCCATTTTTGCATATGGGGCATGGAACAATAGGTCATATCACATGTGGTTATATAGATTACAAGATTTTACATACACATCACTCACATACCAAATTTTAGAGCATGGCATGGATTTTTATGTTCTTTATCACTCAAGATTAAATAGATGGCATGGCAAAACATGCCATTATCTTCTCACACATTAACCAAAGTTTTAGATTACACCCATCTATACCTAGGTTATCATCAAGTTGGACCATATGGCCATTTTTAGTGGTTGATCTATTACATCACCTAGACCTAGACTACACGAATTTGTTTGGGATAAGGGATAGACATTGGTTTTAGGCCTCTAACTTTTTTTTTAGTTCTACTTCAGATATTTAGAGTGAGGGCATGATAGATGTTTCTCTTTATAGTATAAAATTCTATACACACATTCTAGATTACCTGAGTCTATATCAGATAGAGGAGAGACATTAGTTTTGGGCTTCCAAACATTCCTAATCTTTAGTCAAATTTAGTGTATGGGACAAGCATTGTCCTCTTTCTCCATGTTACATGGATTTCACTTCTAGATTAAGTAAATAGGGCATCCATTTCAAGGATTCTTTCTTTCTTTCCCTAGGCACTATTTGTTGACCAAATTTTGCTCATAGGAAAAGTTTTTTGGTCCCCTTCTTCCCTTTTTTTTTATGCTAGTCACTTTCAAGTTGTTTAAGTTAAACATGTTTGGTTCATGGCCTGGTTCAAGTATTTTGGTAGCTTTTGGTTCAAAGGGTTCATCATTCGGTTCAAGCATCTCATTTCAATAGTGTTGAACCTTCATATCATTGAATTGTTGAACCAATTTTTTGGTTCAATGGGCTAGGTTCAACATACTTGGTTCAAAACATAAGTTTAATGGGTTCAGCTCAATGGAAGTTCATCGACCTTGGTTCATTGACGTGCTTGGTTGAACCTTTGAACCGTTGAACCATTTTGGTTCAATGGTTTGGTTCAAAGGTATGCCCTTAGCTAAAGGGGAGTCCTCAAATCAAGGTGCCCTAATGGAGGGCCAGCACTTAAAGCAAAGGGACCTGGGTAAGTTTCATTTTGTTTCAAAGTCCAATTTTCATTTTTTTCAAAATTCGGCTAAGTCCCAAATTCCTTCAGACTTTTTGTCCAAAGGAATTCGGGTGCAAGCCAAAGCAAAATCAAAGCTAGGCAGAATTTCCACAGAATTTTTGTCCACGATAAAATGTCCATAGACAAAAGTCCATAGAAAATCACAAAGCTCGCGGGATAAACACAAAGCAAATAGACCCGAGGAAATTAACTTGGGGAAATTGTCTGCAAAAATTTTTTATATGGGAGCTCGAGGGTAGTTCGGAAAATAAAGAGACCCACCAAAGGACCCTAAAGGGTAGGTTCCCTTGCAAGGGACTTCTGGTCAAAGACAAAAGGGACTTTTCAAAGAGACCTGTGCTAAGAAATATACAAGGCAAAGAGAGATAAGCCGCAGCCTCATGGACCTGACTGGCATGGTGAAGGACCTGAGGACATCCCGAAGGATGTCAAATTTAGTAAAATAGTATAGCAATTGGTTTTTAAAGTGGTGATGTTTAGGAAGCCATCAAATTTAAGAAGGTGAAATATCCATTGGTGTTCAAATCATGACGGCCATAGGTACGTCAAAATTAATGAAATGAAATGGTTGTTTGCTTTCAAGTGAAAGAGTGTTAACTAGGAGCCAAAATGCAGCAACCCACTTGAATGTTCACCCCTGAGGGCTAAAGGAGTTAGATAGAGACAAAATTAAGAAAAGACAAGGAGACTAGCATGGATGCGCAAGTAATTAGTCCAAGTGGTGCCAATTTGAAAAGTGACTCTAGCAGGTGAAATAGTGGTTTCAATTGATCACTAAAGGATGCAAATTCTAGCAATGCAATCGATTTTCTCCATTTTACATTTAATGAGTAGACAAACTATGTAATCACCTTGATGAAGCGGCCTTACAGATAAGACAAAATGCATAGCTCATAAATGTTTTGAGTGACTTGTTCTTCCCAATGAAGGGATGTGATTGCCACTTGTAAACAAGGAGTGCCAAATGAGCCTCCTTGATTTTCCATATATATTATGAACTTGTCATTTTGTAAACATCTTCCACATTTTATAAGGTGTAGCTCTGCTAAAATTCTCCACCTAAATCAAATAAACATAGTTTTTTACCTCTTCTTGGATAGATATTATGTGTATGTCCTAAGTGATAATTTGTGTTTAGTCATTGTCTTTTGATGCTCTCACAGGTTCAACACCAACACACCAGTTATCTACAAGGTGCCATTTTCTGTAGTTGCTAGGAGAAGAGTTTTATTTGGAAGTATAAAATAGAGGAAGTTACTTATAGTATGCATTTCAAAGCATCTTGGTGAGTCTCTGTTCCTGTGTTTTCATAGGAACCTCCCTGCCATTTTCTTGTAGCCTGGTCCTTTTGCCAAGTCTGAGTGTATGTTTATTTTTTTTGTTTGATTCTAAGAGTGGATGTGAGTAGGTTGAATTATTTTTGTGCATCACATCTTTAGAGTAGTTTGTTTCCCTGTATCTTTCTCCCTTTTCACCCCACATTATATATATCTATACATATGTGTTTTGCACTTGTTGGAACAAACATGATGCATTAAAGGGAGCTAGCCCTTATCTAGAGACTCTCCCCTCTAGCTTTGTTAGTCCCATAGGTGAGAGGGGAGTTTCCATGTTGCAAGAAGAATATAAGAGTTCGACTTCCTATCACTGGGTGCATTTTTCTTGCATCAACAGTTTTGGCATGCCTGGTGGTACACACAATTCGACAACTCAATAAGGTTCAAGATTGATGTTGGTCCTGATACAACAAATTAAAGTTATCCAGCATTTGGTGACTCTAATGGTAAGAGCTTCAATTCAATAATTAAGACCAATTTTCTTAACTTTATGCCTAAAGTCACCACAAGGTCTGCCTCAAGAGGGGTTTCTTTCGACTTTCTTGAGTTACCTTTGAATTTTGCAAAAAGACTATGATTTAAAAGGACTCATCCTTATCCAATAAGAAATTCCCCTAGACCTATTGTAAGAGACATAGTAGAACCCTAGTTATAGCCAATCCCAACCATGGCATTGCCTTTTGCAGCTTTTCATGGTGAGAGCCCCTTGAATCTCCCACACTATGATCTAATTTAAGGAACAACTCTAAAAAATGTGCCTTCTTTCAATGGAGTGGGATCCATTATAGTCATTGAACATATTACGAATATTGTTAATCTCTATAATATTCACAATGTAATAGAGGAAAATATCACCATTAGACTGCTAACATTGTCTCTCAAGGGCAAGGCTCTTGACTGGTATGGCACTTTGCCTGTAAATTCAATACATTCTTGGAATGAATTGGGGACTCAGTTGACAGATCATTTTGGGGAAAAAAGTGATGGCCTCTCACTTGTTGAGCAGCTAAAAACCATAAAGAGAGATCCACACAAGTATATGCAGGACTTCAACATGTGTTTTCAAAAGACTTGGGATAGAATTCCCATCCTGGTAACACCAGGTCCCAGTTATACTTTCTTGTACTATTTAAAGGCATTAAATAGTCATATTGTTGTGATGATTCAATCTATGAGAGGTCATATACTGCTAGCTAGTTATGACATATCCATAACAACTAAAAATTGCTTAGTACAGGCTAGGAAAATAGCCCCTAGGCCTCACATGCCACTTTTCCTAGAAGTGTTGCCCCCAATTCAAGCTGTTGCTCCCACAATTGCTCCTTTACCTGTTATTGAGAAACCAGTTGTTGTTCTGACCAATGAACTTAATGAGGTTAAAATTCTATTGTAGAACATGTCAAATGAACTTGTAGCCCTTAAAAGGCAGCAAGCTCAAAGCAACAAACCAAATCAGGGATACTAGCATTATGGTCAAGCCCCTTGACCCCCTTTTCAATGTTATAATCAAGGGCAGGGTCAGCTCACTCAAACCAAGCCATTTCAAAATTATAACTCAGGCCCCCTTTCATCATCTAAAGTCATGGTACCAACTTAGAACAATCTAGTATAGGAACAACCAAGTTGTTCAACCATGGGATATGGTCAAGAGCAGGCTATTTACACAAATGAGATGATGAATTATTTCTAGAATTCAGACAATCAACTAGCTGCTCATTCTTAGATTTTTAAGGCTCCAACTTAGCCTAGCACTAATAGTAATTAGGCCCAGCCAGATTCTACCCTCATGAATCATATGGAGGGGGAATTTTATTTAGTAAATTATGTGGGTGCTTCAGATAATCAGGCTGACTATGTTGCAGCAAACATAAGATTTAAAACAAGAGCAATGGGAGAAGCCTAGGCTACCACCCAAGTAGTAGCAGCACTTTCTCCATCACACTCAAGTCAAAAGGCCCCAAATTTCAAATAGCTATTTGTATCTTCAGCCCCTCAGCCTACACCTAAAAAAATGGTTGGAATCAGCCCCAAAGAAAGCATGAAGATAGGCAGTCCTCAAGTCAATATAGTGGACTAGATGAAGAAGCTACATATGAACATCTCTTTATGGGATTCATTATCTCTTCCAAGATATAAGGATGTATTGAAGAAGGAATTGCATAAGCTAGATCGACAAGCTATCCCAGCGGGCACTAATAATGTCTTGATGACAAATGGATAGCCTTCCACTTCGGGTCAGGTAAAGAAAGAAGAGAAAATTCTCCCTTTCTATATATCCTTAGTCATAGGGAATTTCTTGGTACACAATTACATAATTGATAGTGGGGCCAGCACCTTAGTGATGCCCAAGTGTATTGTTGACAAGATGGGACTAAAGTATGAAGAGATGAATAAAGGAGTCCTACAGCTAGATGGGACACCTAAAAAAATATTTGGGATTGTGAAGGGTTTAGGCTTGACATTGCATGCTTGCCCAACCTTCTCAATTCCCCATGATATAGTGGTAGTGGACATTCCTCCTTATTTCATAATTTGCTTGTCTAGGGACTTCACATCAAAGATAGGTGGCTATCTTGCAGCGAATTGGTCATATCTAGTTTTTAGAACCAAGTATGGGACCAAGGTGAAAATTGAATCTGAGCCACTCTATAAGGACCATCTAGAACCATATTCACCCAAGGTAGCAAATGTTAGTTACAACATTATCGACCTAGAAGAATCCCAGATAGACCAATCTCCATCCTCCGCTCTTGAAGGAGTCACAGCCTTACTCTTGGATGAGTGGGGAAATGATAACTTCAAACATGATCCTTACAAATTCATTGAGGAGGTAGACCTTAGAGTCTACTATATACATGAAGAGGGTGCCTTCATGCCCAATATAATGAAGGCCATCTAGGATGACCTTGGTCTATGACAACTATACTTTGATGGTGATGCTAGTCTCCCCTTCAAAGGAAAGGTACTTTTTAGCTTTCTATTTCAAATTCTATTGTACAAGTAATGTTGTAAAATATGAGTCCCTTATCCATGGGCTAGAATGGGCAAGAAAAAGAGCGATCAAGGAATTGCAAGTTATGGGAGACAACAAGCTGATTGTAAATCAAGTGAAAGGCTAGAATCTAACAAAGAATTCCATGTTGAAGTCTTACAAGCATAGGGTCTAGGACTTGGTTGAAGATTTCCTTGCTTTCAACATCGCATCCATTCCCAGAGAATAGAACAAATAAGTAGACACGCTGGCAGTAATTGGCACTCAGTTTGATGCTTCAAGAGAGATAAACTGAGATTATGGTTCAAACCACATGAAGGTGGTAGTTCGGCCCTCTATCCCAGACAACATTGCAAATTGGCAAGTTTTTGAAAGTGACTAGCAAATAGCTTTCTTTTGATAGGAAGAAGCCAAGTTTGCAACACAAAATTAGGGGAAGCTACAACAACAATATGGCAATCAGATTGTCTAGTTAGAGAACAATAAGCTCCCTAAAGGTCTGGTCACGCTTGAAAACATCTTCAATGCAGATGACCAATTAAGAGATGGCAAGGCATGCATCACAACCAAAAAGGAAAATTACAAAAGGGTTGAGATCTTTAAGGACAAGCTACTTGCACCTAAGAAAGTCTACACATCTCAAGAAAGGTGAGATTTCATTTTGCTATGTCAGGAATTTGCTGATGTTTTTACATGGGATTACAGTGACTTAAAGGGCTTCAACCCAAGTCTCACCCATCACACCATCAAATTAAAAGAAGGTGTCAGGCTAGTCACACAGAAGCAGAGGCCTATCAATCCAATAATTGAGGCCCTCATGCAAAGGGAATTGGCCAAATTGATTGAGTCCATAATTATATTTCCAATCAAACATTTCTCATGGCTAGCCAACCTTGTTCATGTTAGAAAGAAAAATGGGGAGATCAGGCTATGTGTTGAATTTAGAGACCTTAATAAAGTCTCTTTAAAAGATCATTATCCACTTTTGAGCATGGAGTAGATCCTTTAGAAGGTAACAGGTAATGAACGTTTCTCTCTCTTGGATGGTTATTCAGGGTATAATGAAATTCTGGTCCAAGGCTGTGACTAGCACAAAATGGCCTTTACCACTAAATCGGGAATGTTTGCCTACAAGAAGATGCCTTTTGGGATATCTAATGCTGGTGCCACTTTTCAGCGAGCCATGGACATGGCTTTTGGAGGCATAATAAACAACAACATGCTAGTCTACCTTGATGATGTGACGGTATTCTCAAAGGAAGCAAACCAACACATAGAGCACCTCAGACATATTTTTGAAAGGTGCAGGGAATTTGGCATCTATCTTAATCCAAAGAAATGTGTGTTTGTTTTTCATGAGGGGAAACTCCTTGGCCACATCGTGTCCAAGGAAGGCTTGTCCATTGACCCTAAGAGAGTTTGCTCCATTTTGGAGATGTCCCTACCAAAGCACAAGAAAGGCCTGTAAAGTTTCTTTGGCAGGATAAATTTCATTTATAGATTCATTCCAAATTTTGTTGAGACAGTCAAGCCCCTAACCTCTATTCTAAGGAAGGGTGAGGAATTCAAGTGGATATCTCAAAGAAAGGATAGCTTTGAAGCCATCAAGCAGGTCATAACCCAGGATCCTACTTTGATCAACCCTAACTTCAACAAAGACTTTAACCTCTAAAACTTCAACAATGAAGAGGTGATATCTGCCATGCTTACCCAAGCAAATGGTGATGACCTCAAGCAGCCGCTTGCATTTTTTATCCAAGGGTTAGAGGACTTCAAATTCAGGTACATGTATGTAAAGAAGCAAGTCCTAGCAATAGTGTAAAGCCTGAAGAAATTTAGGCATATGTTGTCTAACAACAGGATTCACCTCATGGTCCCACATCCTGGCGTCAAGGATTTCTTTACCAATCAAGATTTAAATGAGAAAAGGGTAGGGTGGATCACCAAGGTGATGGAGTATGAGTAGACATCAAGATCACCAAGCTAGTGAGGGGAAGAGGCTTGTGTGAATAACTTGCTATAGACTTCAAGCAAAAAAGGGGAGATAGCTTGTTGATCCATGATGTAACCATTACAAAGGAGCCATCTATCATAAAGGATTGGATGTTGGACCTGAGACATTTCCTTCTCATTGGTGAGTGCCCATAGGGTCTTGATAAGACTAGAAGAAGGTACTTTAAACTCTAGTCCCTCCCTTATGTCCTAGTTGATGAAGTATTGTTTAGGAAGGATCTCTCTGGGGTCCTAAGATGCATTGACCCAAATTAGGCTGATAAGGTACTAGTTGAGTTCCATGATGGACCAGCAGGTAGTCATTTCACTCCTAGAGCTACTGTAGCAAGGATAATGAGAGTTGGCTCTTTTTGGCCTACTCTTTTCAAGGACACCCATGCCTGGGTAAGAAAGTGCCAGAAGTGTGCACTTTTTGATGGAAAGCAATGGTTGGCTACCATGCCTCTATAGCCTACTCAAGTGAAAAAACTATTCATGTAGTGGGGCTTGGACTTCATAGGGATGATCAATCCTCCCTCCAGTGCTAGACATAAGCGGGTCTTAATAGCTACAGACTATTTCACAAGGTGGGTGGAGGCTGTTGCTCTGAAAGAGGCAAATGAATGTGTAGTCCTAGAGTTTTATGAGGACTTGGTGACAAGATTTGGGGTCCTAGCCACTATAATCTCAGATAATGCCTTGGATTTTTTGGGGACCAAAATAAGTGAATGGGTGCTAAGGTATGGTATATACCTCAGCACTTCATCAAATTATTACCCATAGGGGAATGGGTTGGCTGAGTCCACAAATAAAAATTTGATCAAAATCATAAAGAGGACCATGGAAGAAAATCAAAGGACTTGGCATGCCAAGCTGAAGATAGCTCTATGGGCTGATCGAATCACTCCGAAGAGAGCAATCAAAAACTCTCCATATACACTCGTATATGGAAGGGAAGCTAAGCTTCCCATCTCACTTGAATTTCTAGTGATAGACCTCTCTCACCAACTGCAATTAGAGGAAGGAAGTAGTATGGAGGTCAGGCTTTGTGAGCTAATGGAGCTCTAGGAAGTAAGGGATCAGGTTATGGCTTCTATGACCAGTCGCCAATAGCAAGTAAAAAGACACTTCAACAAGAAATCTTTGTCAAAAGGTTTCTTTGAAGGAGACATTGTCTTGAAGTGGGATGAAGATCGAGCCAAGCCTGGAAAGCATGCAAAATTTGATACCCTTTAGAGCGGCCCTTACATAATTACTCAGTGCAAGCAGCATAATGTGTTTCAACTCTCCAAGTTGGATGGTGAAGAACTACATATCCCAGTTAATGGGATACATCTGAAGCATTGCCACTGAGTCTCTTTTTAGCTGTACATATTTTTCATTATTTTCTTTCCTATTTTCCCTAAGTGTTGTTGCACAAGTAGTTTTATCAGTCTTGTGTGTGTTTTCATTTCCTTGGAGGTGTATCTGCGTGACTAGTTCTAAGTTTTATCAAAGCTATTGCTAGTTTTCAAGGTTACCATTCGCCACTAAACCCAATGGATTCTGCAAGGCAACTAGTCTATAGCATAGCAGGCATGCTTCCCCTAGGAGTCACCAATTTGTTGACCAAATTTTTCTCATAGGCAAATTTTTTTGGTCCCCTTCCTCCCTTGTTTTTCATGCCAGTCACTTTCAGGTTGTTCAAGTTCAACATGTTTGGTTCATGGCCTGGTTCAAGTATTTCAGCAACTTTTGGTTCAAAGGGTTCATCATTCATTTCAAGCATCTCATTTCAATAGCGTTAAACCTTCGTATCGTTGAACCGTTGAACCAATTTTTTGGTTCAATGGGCTAGGTTCAACGTAATTGGTTCAAAACGTAAGTTCAACGGGTTTGGTTCAATGGAAGTTCATTGGCCTTGGTTCATCAACATGCTTGGTTGAACCTTTGAACTATTAAACCATTTTGGTTCAATGGTTTGGTTCAAAGGTATGCCCTTAGCTGAAGGGGAGTCCTCAAATCAAGGTGCCTTAGTGGAGGGCCGACACTTAAAGCAAAGGGACCTGGGTAAGTTTCATTTTGGTTCAAAGTCCAATTTTCATTTTGTTTGAAATTTGGGAATTCCTTCAGACAAAAAGTTTGAAGGAATTCAGGTACAAGCCAAAGCAAAAGTAAAGCTAAGCAGAATTTCCATGGAATTTTTGTCTATGGGAAAATGTCTGTAGACAAAAGTCCATATAAAATCACAAATCCCATAAGATAAAAACAAAGCAAATATACCTGGGGAAATTAACCTGGGGAAATTATCTATAGATAATTTGTCTGTGGGAACCCAAGGGTAGTTTGGCAAACAAAGAGACCCATCGAAGGACCCCGAAGGGTAGGTGCCCTTACGAGAGACTTCCAGTCAAAGTCAAAAGGTATTTTTCAAAGAGACCTATGCTAAGAAATATACAAGGCAAAGAGAGATACGCTGCAGCCTCATGGACCCGACTAACATGGCGAAGGACACGAGGACGTCCTAGAGGATGTCAAATTTGTTAGAATAGTATAGCCATTTGTTTTCAAAGTGGTGACATTTGAGAAGCCATCAAATTCAAGAAGTTGAAATATCTATTGGTGTTCAAAGCATGATGGCTGCAGGGATGTCAAAATTAATGAAATGAAATGGCCATTTGCTTTCAAGTGAAAGAGTGTTAACCAGGAGCCAAAATGTAGTGACCCACTCAAATGTTCACCCCTGAGGGCCGAAGGAGTCATATAGAGACAAAATTAAGAAAATATATGGAGACAAGCATGGATGAGCAAGCAGTTAGTCTAAGTGGCACCAATTTGAGAAGTGACTCCAGCAGGTGAAATAGTGGTTGCAATTGATCGCTAAAGGATGCAAACAGCTAGCAATGCAACCAATTTTCTCCATTTTACATTTAATGAGTAGACAAACCATGTAATCACCTTGATGAAGTGGCCTTATAGACAAGACAAAATGCATAGCTCATAAATGTTTTGAGCGATTTGTTCTTCCCAATGAAGGGATGTGATTACCACTTGTAAACAAGGAACACTAAATGAGCCTCCTTGCTTTTCCATATATATTGTGAGCTTGTCATTTTGTAAACATCTTCCACATTTTACAAGGCATAACTCTGCTAAAATTTTCCACCTGAATCAAATAAACGTAGTTTTTTACCTCTTGGATAGATATTCTGTGTATGTCCTGAGTGTTAATTTTTGTTTAGTAATTGTCTTTTGATGCTCTCATAGGTTCAACACCAACACACCAATTATCTACAAGGTGCCATTTTCTACAGTTGACAGGAGAAGAATTTTATTTGGAAGTATAAAATAGAGGAAGTCACTTATAGTATGCATTTCACAGCATCTTGGTGAGTCTCTATTCCTGTGTTTTCATAGGAACCTCCCTGCCATTTTCTTGTAGCTTGGTCCTTCTACCAAGTCTGAGTGTATGTTTGTTATTTTTTTCTGATTCTGATAGTGGATTTGAGAAGGTTGACTTATTTTGGTGCATCACCTCTTTAGAGTAGTTTGTTTCCCTGTATCTTTCTCCCTTTTCACCCCCCATTATATCTATCTATACATATGTGTTTTGCACTTGTTGGAGCAAACCTGATACATCAAAGGGAGCTATCTCTTATCTAGAGACTCTCCCCTCCAACTTTGCCAGCCCCATAGGTGAGAGGGGAGTTTACGTGTTGTGAGGAGAAGACAAGAGTTTGACTTCCTCTCACTGGGTGCATTTTTCCTACATCAACACTATTCAACTATCCATCCACTTTCCTGGCTAAGAAGTGAGTTAGACCCTTTGAAGTACATTTATCTCCATGCAAGTAGGTTTAAGTATTCACTTTCTTCTTCATTATTTTACTCTATTACTTCCTTTCATTGAATCACTATAATGAAAGGGGGAAAATATATACACCCTAAATTGCTCAAGTAACCATACATATCATGTCTTTTCATAGTATTTTCATAAGAGACTTTGACTAGAGAATATGAGCCTTATTCACATTAGCCATGTCCTTTGTTTTACTTATTTTTGTATTATTTCATTCTTGAGTTAGCTTTTTATCCATATCAATCGTCTATATCCTTCCAGATGGTCATTCTAGCTGAACAAAACCTTATTTCTAATGTTAATTCTATCCCCAAGGTCTTGAGCCTAAAAGACAAGAGCATTGGGATTGGACTATAACACTAGACCTTAGGGTGTCCCATTTTTAATGCTCTTATCCAAATACATATTGAGTCTCAATGGTCAGGTTCCCTTATTTAATGATTCTTAACCCTTTATTAGCTTCATCCTTAAGTTTTTTTTATCTTTCTAATGTGGACTCTTATATAAAGGACTTAACAAGGCATTTTATATCTAACACTTACTACTTTGACATGGTACATAATTAAAAATTAGTCAATAGTATAGCTTAGCATTCTTCATCACACATAGATTTGCATGTTTGATCAAGGAATGTCCTAGGTTAAATTTCATTCTTGCATCTACCATGCACATTGATTATGCATGTTCCCTAAGGGAGAGTTACATTTCATTTGAGACCCTAACTTGAGGGTTAATGTAGGTGGTGATCAAAATACAAGGGGTTCTATATTATGCGATCATACTTCCCCTAACCTAGTTTTTACCCATTTTGATTTTGATGTATTTATTATTTTGTGTGTTTATAACCCAAGGATTAAAATTTTAAAACAACTCTACAAGGATCTTTGCCAACAATCAAGATTTCAAACTTCATAGGCAAGCTCACACAAGGAGAGTGGACAAAACCCAAAAACATTAGACATTTATGATTAGTTTGGATAATAGTGGTAGGACCTGGACTATAATGTTGGAACCCAAAGTGTCTTGTTTTTATAACTCCTATCCTTTCACCAAATGAAATATAGATCTATATTCCTAACATCTTCCCAATCCTATCCATCAATTTTCAGGCCTTAAAATAGTCATCTTAGACTACTTTTCTAGATAAAATACTTCTCTTATTTATGTAATTAATTTGATCAAAATATATATTTTACCATATTAGATTAGATTTTTTTTGATTTATTCTAGACCCTTTATTGTTTAGGAACTAAACTCTAGTTTCCCAAAAATATTAAAATAGATTCCTAGACCTATTTTGAAAAACTATAAAGATATGAAAGGTGAAAACCCATCCTTTAGAAAGATGAGTATCAAAAGAGTAAATGATGTGAGAAATGTCAAGAAGCAGCCTTATAGGATGAACCCAAATATACACACCAAGGTTAAGACTAAAATCAATGGCATGCTAGCCACATGAGTCATTTACCCCATGCAAGATTCTGAATGGCTCAGTCGCATGGTCATCATCGTCAAAAATGATGGGTTCATTTGAATTTGTGTTGACTATATTATAATGAACTCTACTTACATGACCAAAACCTTCCCAAATCTATTCATTTATGAAGTGTTAGATGGAATCATAGGTTTTGAGATATACACATTTACTAATGGATTTTTAAGGATACAATCAATTCCAAATCAAGGAAGAGGATAATCATAAAACTACCTTTGAAACTAAATGGGGTTATTTTTCACATAACATTATACCCTTTGGGCTAAAAAATACACCAACCATTTTTTCCTCAATGGTGATCACCCTATTCAAAGACTAAATTCACAAGTTCCTCCAAGTATACTTAAGAGATTGGATAGTGTGTGGGTCGGTGAAAGATTAATATGACAATTTGTGTCTAATGTTTGAAAGGTATAGATAGTTACAAATTTCTTTTAATATCAAGAAGTGTGTTTTTATAACATTGTTTGTCATATTACTTTGGCACATCATTTACAAATATGGTCTGCTCATTGATCCATCTAAGATTGCAATAATCCTTCAGCTTTAAACACCATTAATATAGAAATGCATCCTCACATTTATCAAGAATTATGGGTTTTACAAGAAGTTCATAATAAATTATGTTAAGATTATGGTGCTGTTAGAATAACTCTTAAAAATTGATGGCCCGCTCTATTGGGATGTAGTGTAGGAGGATAATTTTAAGACCCTAAAGTTAAAGTTTGAAAGTGCACTGATACTATATTTTCCTAATTGGGAAACTCCCTTCCATGTCTATGTTGATGCCTTTGGGACCATAATCAATTCTGTTCTCACACAACTAGGTGAAGGGAAAATAGATAATCCTATTTATTTTAAAAGAGGAAAGTAACCAAAGTAAAAAAAAATTACACAATGACTGAGTACAAGGCACTTTCCATGGTTTATGCCCTTCAAAATTTTAAACACTATTTGTTATCAACCCCTTCATCTTCTTCACTAATCATGAGATGTTTAAGAACCTAGTGAACAAGCCTATTTTGCATGGGTGAATTTGTTGATGGATCATATTGTTTTAATAATTACAATTTTTTGTTGTCATTAAGCTTGGTAAACAAAAATCAAGCCCAAACCATCTATCTTTCATCAACTTTGGTGACGTGGCAATGCCAATTGAAGCTGATATTCTTGATGTGCAACTTTATAGGATCTAACACATCTCAGAAGACTTAGCAAAGACCATCATGTTTTTGACCTCTAGATATGCACCTTAGACCATGATAACTAAAGAAAATAAAAATATCATGGTTTATGCTACCCCTTTTCAACTAATTATCAAGGAACTATATGAGTTTAGCCATAATGAAATCATGTATCAATGTGTCTTATAGCATGAATGGGACTTAGTACTAAAATAGGCACATGAGGGGATTGTTGGAGGCCATTGGGCTAGAGATGTCATGGTGTGAAAAGTGCTACAATATAGTTTGTGATGGTCAACTCTATTTCATGATTTTGATACACCAAAGCATGTGATGTCTGCTAGTGCATAGGATAACCAAACCACTAGGATGAGATGCCCCTTGTCGCCATCCTTGCTCAGGGGACCTTTGAAAAATGATCCATTAATTTTGTTGGGAATATTACTCCCATTATGAGGTAAACAAGTACAAGGTAAATTCTAGATGCCATAGATTACTTCATCAAGTGGGTTGAAGCAGTGCCAACTAAAGACTATACAACTACTATAATAGCAAGATTCATCTTTGAAAAAATAAAAAGTAGGTATCAATGCTTGCTTACCTTTATTAGAGACTATGGCATGTATTTCATCAATGAAACATTTTAGATCCTACTATTTGAATATATGGTGGCACATCATAAAATGACACCCTATCACCCCTAAAAGAATGGCACCATAGAATCATTCAATAAAATATTGGGGACATGCCTCATAAAAATATGCGACATTAGTTTCAAGGATTGAGATGACTATGTGTCAACAGTGTTATGGGCCTATCACATAATATACAAGAGCCTAAACAAGCCTACACCATTCTATTTTTTGTTTAGCATAAAGGTCATTTACCTATGGCCTTACTATTTCCCTCATCATTCATCATGCATATTGGTCACTTGGATGACGAAGAGTCCTTAAGTGTATACCTAGAATATTTGGAGAAGTTAGATGAGAAATGTACCTAAGCATGATGGAGATAATAGATAGATAAGGCCCACAAAAATTTATGTCATGATAATCACAACAAGTGCAAGGTGTTTATAAAAGGTACACCAATCTTATTATATGATTCTAAGTACCTCCAAAACCCAAGGAAGTTATAGATTAGGTAGATGGGACCTTATATCATCCACAACATATTAGAGAATCACACATGAAAGTTATACAAATTAAATGGTGAAATGTTCCCTAGGAATTTGAATGGCACCATATTGAAAGTATACCATCACTAGGATGGCTCTTACACCATTTGATGTTGACTTTCTAGTTAAAAATTAGGTCATTTTGTCTTACGATTATAATAGAATTAGTGCAAGCCAAATATTTTTCTTATATTTTATTTCTTATGTTTCATGAATTAGTGTGTCACTTTTATTCCTATACTATAACTTTTCTAGTGCTTACACTCAAATAAATCTACTCAAGTGAGTCAAGCCTAGTTGCTTTTTAAGTTCCTAAGGCTAAACACTTTAGTTTCTAGGCATGTGTAAAGTTTGTTAGGCCAAGTACACTATAAGTATGAATTAATTAAGGAAGGTGCATAAGGTGTTCATGTCTAAGATACCAAGAGGAAACAATGAGGTGGTGGAAGACTATCACAAAGATATATATAGGGTAGGGGAGGCTAAAGTAAGAGACAGTAAAACACAAATAAATTGACCAATAAAGAGAGGTGTTCTTGAAATAAAGTGTAGCCACAAGAAGAAATGGAACCTAGGAGGATAAATTGCATGCATGTGAAGAACTATACCTAGGTAACCATAAGGATGGTGACGGTCACACCAAGATGAATAAAGTATAAGATAGTGACTAGTGTGATAACTAGAACCCACCCAACATTCGATGGAAAGTGATCATTTGAATCACCTATCACTTCATCCAAAAAAACATTAGTAAATTTAATGTTATGGTAGTGAAATAATAAATATCATCATTAAATTAGTAGTTGGTAGAATATTTTATTATATTTTATGGGTTTTAGTATATTTCAATAATCTAAATGTTGCCATCCATCAATGTGGTATATGAGAATAGTGTACAAAAAGAAATATGGTAGAGGAAGGAAGTTTATTTTCATTTTTAACACTTCAGAGTAGGGACCTTTATCTTACAAATATAGGAGGGTGAGGAGGATCTCAACACCAAAATTGTGTAAAAAGCCCTACAAAGTGAAATAACCACCATGCTATAAGTAATAGAGGAAATAGTGAGCCTCACATTGAGTACCACCTCATTAATGATCCCACCTTTGAAAAAATGCCTCAAACTATTGAAGAGAAAAGAGTGTCCTAGAGGAAGATTGGATTGAATGATGAAGATATAAATTGAGCTTGGTTCTTGAAGAAAGTGAAAACTTGACAAGGAACATAAGAAGGTTAAGTAAGAGAAAAGGGCCCAAAAATTTCCCTCAAGTATAGGACCAGTAGTACAAGTGGTCAAAAACATGCTAAGTTACCCCATTAGACAAGAAAAATAAGTTGTGAAAGAGGTATGCCCAAGTAATGAATGGGTATTTAAATAGAAAGAAGGCAATAGTAGAACCTCAAAGCAAAAAATAAAAATAGTTGAGGAGCATTAGTATAAAGAAGGTGACACTAGTGCTAAAGGGATAACCCTAGAGGTAAGTATTGAAAATCCCCAAGATGAGTAAGTGGATTAGGGGGAAAAGTCTGATGAAGCAACCCCCAAGGACCAAATAAGTGAATATTCAGAGCAACATGCCAAAGAGATTGGTGGCACTAGTAAAGAGGAATAAGTACATAGAGAAGGTTTTTTATAAGAAGGATGACAAAGATATTAACATAAGGGAGGTAACACAAAATAATTAGAGGGATGAATATCTATATATGTATGAAACTATCCCCACTAGGCTAGCAAAACAAGGTTGTGTTAGCAGATCTCATTTACACTAGACCATTTCATGGATGATCCCTAGTTTGATGTGTCAAGAGTAGCTAATTTAAGCCTATAATATTTTGAGGAAGGGAAGGAATAACTGCTTGTTGACTGATGCACCATGAACCCAATCTAATCTAGGAATAAATGAATAATAATGACCATATAAGGAATGCATTAGAACATCATCAATGATGGAAAGGTGAGTAAATTTAAAAAAATCCTCAAAGAAGCTAAGGAGGAAGCATAGGCCAATAGGTTCAATTTGTACCATATGTGTGAGCATGTGGAGGAGGTCAAACCATATCTTATAGTTGGCATCAACATTTCAAACCTTTTAGAGGTTGACAAGATTTATGTAATGGTCGTGCAGATTCTCCCGAGATTACATCCTAAGTCAGCACAAGAAGAAAAAGAAGAGGAATACCCTAGTGTCATACTAAATAAGGAGATTTTAAACAAGCTCCAAGATGTATAAGATCTCTTCACAAAGTTAAAGGAGTGTGCACAAATAGTAAAATCCATTTTATTAAGATTTTATAACAAAGCCTCAATAATATTTGTGTGCTTACATAAAGAAAAGGATGATAAAGAACAACTAATGGCTAAAGTATACTCTAAAAGTAGGGAAAATAAGTTATAAAGCATGGGTAGTGTGAATGCACTAAGTAATTATATCAAGGGCTCGAAGTGGACCTTGGAATAACTCTTCTACACTCTACATACTAAGGCATGTGAACAAGGGGAGATCTTAGATAGAAGTGTGGTAAATGCAAAATACAATATAGAAGGATTCTATAAGGAGATAGATAATATAGATACACTTGATCTCACTGCTACATTATTCAAAATTGATAGTTCTAAAAAATAAATCAAGATATCCATAAAGGTCTTTGATTACTTTAGTGCCAAACTCTAAGACAATGTGCCTGAGTTCTATTCTCTCAAGAGTTTGACAACTTAGTCTGAGGGTGGACTAGAGTTTTTGTATGGGGTAAAGTTGGGCCCCTAACCCATTAGTAGAATATTATTTCTGGATTAACATCCACCTTGGTGTGAAAGGATATTTTCATAAATTAGTTAACCTAAGTGTTTTTGTATCTAGATGGAGGTTTTAGCATAAATGTTATTCCAATTAGTAGGTGGCTAACCATTTACTAGATTTTCAAGGCATCAATGAAGATTTGTGAAAATGTGGCAAGTGTCATGAAAGGATCACAAATTCATAGAGATGATGGTTATGATGATAGAATCCCATCTCAATAATAAATATGTAATTTATACCCTAGAAAATATGCTCTTGAAGGCTTATATAAGGAACTCAATCCATAAGAGGAAAGGATAAGTGAATAACTATAGCAAAGTTCTAGTAGAATGAATCTAAAGTAATATTATATGAACCTTGCTCTAGCTTCCACTAAGGCTTAGAAAAATTATGGAGGCCACTCTATCTCTAATTATATGTGCCCAAACTCATATACGAGCCTCTGGATTATTAGAATTATGATTTGAATAAAAACCCTTGTTGTGAGCTTTGAACAATATCAATTGTGGTTCATTAAAATATGATAAGTGTGTATGTTCTTCATACATTATGGTATTATTAATGTGATGCAAGGATTTGTGATGTCATACTTTTGATTGAATTATGTTAATTGATGTTCATGCATTTTATTGGTTCACTACTTTAATGGAGTCTCCAATTTTTATGATGTCATATTTATTGTACATGGAAGATGAGTATAAATCTATGCCAACAATCCAATCCCTATTTAAATCACATATATTTAGTATGAGTAAATGGAACCAAAGTATTATTATGACCCATTAAATGTTTATATGATCCCACACTAAATGGGAAAAAGGCCTATGCCCATAGATTTGCCCAATTTAAGTTTCTATTATATTGCTTATGACCCTTTCTTAAATCCTCATGCCATGGCATAACTATCCCAATGAGGGCCCTAGTTCCTTCTTAATTATGCTTCAAGTGAGCACATAAAACTTTTTCCTTATGTGGATTGATGCTGGTATAACTGTGTTTAAATTTTGGGCATAAAAATGGAGTATCCCATGCTTTCTCTTAGTTTTAGGAAACTGAGACCCTATACATTCCAAAACACAATTGTAGGTCATAAGGTGGAAAAATCCAAGTTTGATCTTGGTTAAATCTTTCACACTTTACCTTTGGTGTTTAAAATGAACTTAGTTATTTTAATGCCTTAGATGTTTTTTAAGTTTTTGAAATTTTTTTAGCTAATGCCAAGGGGAAAAAATTTCACCACACATCTCATTTTCATGCAGTAAAATGAACCTCACATTTAGTTACATAATTTTAATATTTGTATATTTTATGCTTGCTTTTTGAATGTTGTTTATTTTATCAAAATGATTGATGCATGTATGCTCTCCCCCCGTCCCCTTTAGGGAGCTTGGGTGACTAGAAGTGCTCACTATTTTCCTTAGTTTATTTATTCCAAAAGCATGAAAAGAATGTCTATAAGGCCTTCACAAAATTAATATGGTTTAGGTGACCCAAATGTGACCCTAAATTATTTTCACTTGTCTTTTATGTTCATGCATTTTGGCTTATGATCAGGAGCTCATCACCTCCTCATAGGTTCTTTAAGGAAGCATTGACCTAGAAATTAATCTTCAATAAGTGTTTCAACCCCTCCATAGTGAGGTATATAAATTGAGGGTGAAACTCTAGGATTCTTATTTGAGAGGATAAACAAGCTCTTTTAGTGTTACTCTAAATCTGACCATAGGGACAACTCAGACATTGCACTAAAGTTAACAAGAAATGGATGTGGTGGTTGTGAAAATGACAAGACCATTCACAACAATTTAATTAATGTGAGCATATTTTATGTTATCCACACTTGGGACCATATATAAATGTGAAAAAATTGATAGTTTAGTACAACCCCACTTGTCATGGACATATTGTTGATGTAGGGTGAGTATCCTGAAGTTCCATGTCATAGTAAAAACTCTTGGAATAAGAGGGGGTCTAGAAACCCTAATTGTCATGCACTTTAATTTTTTTATTAACACTTAAAATCCTCTCAAGATTGAGTAAATTGATGGAATTTGATAGTATTATACAACTTTGTTAGGATTAGGCTTTAGGACATTACACTTTGGTGTTTATGTCAATTTTATCATTTCTTACATAGTTTTGAGTCTAGAACTATTGGTTTGTTATAGCACATCAAAAAATATCATGTTTATAAATCACTCCTTTATCTGATGAGGTGTGATTCCACCCATTTGACACCATACATGTGCCTTAGTATTTTTATCAACCTTTATTTGTGTGTGTCACTTGTTTGAAAAGGGTAACTTTACGCTGCCCAATTCATTTTGAACCTTTGTGCCTTTGAGTCTTGAAATGAAACATTAATCAAATATTTAGAGAATTATAACTTCATTACACTTATTGAATCATTTCATAAACATGTTTTCCTTGTGTCCAAATTCTAATTTTGAACCCAAAGACATGTGTGCCTTTTGGATATTTACCTAGTGTTGTTATACCATTCATCTTTGTCTATCTTGTTACTTGTTTAAGGAAGCTTATTTTTCCTAAGTTAATTTTTTAATAAACCTTAAAAAGTTAAAATCAAATACTAATTGATTTATGCCTATGTCTTCTATAATTTTGGCCTAAACATCAATATTTCTCTTTAAGGTTATGTAACTTAGGTTCATTCTTTGCTAAATTTGAAAAATATTCTTTGTGCCTAGATTTGAGGGAAACAAGACATCTTCCATATGAATTTTTTTTCATACCTTATAATAATTAAACATTTTCATGTTTAAATCCAAAATGCTAGTTTATACAAAAGTGTTTCATATTTGTTTGATTAAAATCTCTTAACTCATTTTTTTTAAAGTCTAGATTTTGTGCCTTTTCCAAAAGACCTATCACATGCCTATTTTGAGCCTAGCTTTTGTGCCTTGTTTTGCCAAAATACCTATCAAATTTTATTTTTCTTAGATTAGACTTATTTGAAACACCTTGTACCTATAGTTTGGCATGTCGATTTTTATTCATTCACTTGACCATTTTTTTAAGACATTTGATGTTAGACATTTCACATTAGACTATTTCATACCAAGTTTTAGCATAGACCAATTTAGAGATATAGCTCCATCCCTAGACCAAGTTAGATTATGTTTGGACCATTTTTTCATTTTTCCATTCTTTTTAAGAGTTTTAAACTCTAGGCTTTTTTTAAAACATTTATAATTAATGTAGATATGTCCTATTACACTTGTAATGGATCCATTTAAAATCTAAGTTATGTTACCATGGTCACATAAATTTACAATTATCAATAATCCTATGGTGAACATGTGGCTTTTGAGATGGATCCTTATCCTACTTACAATACCCAATCTAGGAAACAAAACCAAGATATTTAAGAGTAGTATGTTGGTGGTACCTTCTTTGGGTTGGCTAAAATATTATGTTTTTCATCTTACTTCTCATATCATCCATTTTCCCACCTATACCATTAGCCTTCCTTCATATTGTATGAGCCATCAAGCTCCATAGCATCTAAGGATTACCATACTAGGACCTCATCCTTTGGCTTGCATGAGTAACCAAGCTTTATAACACCCTACCATTACCATTCTAATACCTCATCCTCTAGTTTATGAAAGAAACCAAGCTTTAAAACACCCTACCCTTACCATTCAAGAGCCTTGTCAGTATAGTAGCTTGTTATCCTAAAAAGTTTATTTACCTAAGACTAGATGGGTCATAATTACTATCCTAGGCTAAGAACCAACCTTTATTAAGCTTGATGAGACCACCAATTTATCTATTTTATAGCCTCATCCATACCTATTATATATATTTTTCTATCTAAATCCCCATAACCATGCATGACTCATATAAATGAATGAACAAATTTGTGTGTGTGTGTGTGTGTGTGTGTGTGTGTGTGTGTGTGTGTGTGTGTGTGTGTGTGATTTTATGAATTATTGATTCTTTTTCCTTGATTATATTATAATTGTGTAACTTTATTTAATAATCATTCAAAAGATAATGTAAGGTTTTAGGATCTCATTTGGACACAACACTTACAATATACCCACAAAAACTATAGGCTCCACCCACAGACTACCCATAGCCACTACAAGTTGCCTACAACAACTTTAGGCTTCACCTATAAGTTTGACATTGTCACTATAGATTTCCCATAGCAACTATAGGCTTCACTTATAGGTTGACCATAACCACTATACAAAATAGAGTTATTATTATGATAAAATCTTAAGGGCACATCCAGATGTCTTGGGAATTGAATGGATGATTGGAAAGGACATAACTTTTTTATGGACTCCCTACATATAAAGAATTTAGATGTGCTATCAAAGATGAGAGAAACAAGGACAATGGAAAGGAGACAAAAATAAATAAAACAACAAAATAGTATACCTTGTCCTTAACCCAGTCAATCTTAAAATAAGTAACTTCAATTACTAACCACTTAAAGGCTGATTGTGGTAGTTTCTAAAGTATTTGTTTTTTTCATAGTTTGGTGTCTTTGGTTAGAAGTTAATAAAATGCCTTCTATAAATGATGGTAGAACCTAGATCAAATTAGGAGTTAGTGAGTTGAATTTAAGATTGGATAATTAATAGAACTATAGAATTCATTGCATTGTAATCCTTTGTATCAATTTTTAATTTCTATAGATTTGAGTAATGAGAAAGTTAATTTTAAAAGAAGATTTTGAAAATATTTTGAAGAAGGATTGGAACTCAACTCCAAATGAGGAAGGGCCCCCTTAGAAGGAGTTTTAGTGAAGATCCTAACCTTCCTTAGTTAAGAGTGTGTTGGTATATTTCATTATTAATCTGATTATATAAAGTGTGATGCATGTGCAATTTATAAGTGTGAAGTATTTTATATTTATATCATAATAATTTCATAGTATAACCATCTAGTGAATTCAACATAAGTTCATTATAGTACAACTAGTAAAGCAAGATGATTTATGAATCGATAATACATATATAGTGGTAATATCCTTAAAAATCATACACAACCTGGGTTGATAATTAATGCTAATCAAACTCAAGAATATGGTATTCACTGGGTAATTAGTTTGCACAACATTTTGACATCATTATCAAGGAGGGTGTCAATTATTGTTTTCTAAAATCAATTATCTTTTTTTTAAAGATTGGTTAATGCACTATTCTACCTAGTCAAGCAAGTTGAGTAAGGACACTATGGTGTCTTATGCTAGGTGTCTAAGTTCTTAGACATATAATTCTAGCTAGACAATTTGAGTGAGGGTACTACAGTGTTTTATGCTAGATGTATAAGTTTTTGGAAGTAAATGGTACATAGCCTTTAATTCCTATTTAAAATCTTATAATTTACGTATTTCATGTTTTTAGGATTTATTTCCTACAAGAGTGATTTATTTTATACAAAGTGTGCCTTTAATTTTCTTGATTTCATTTCCTATTTTCTAGGATAATTTTCCTATTTTTTAGGACAATTTTCTTACTTTCATTTTCTATTTTCTAGGATAATATTCCTACTTTCATTTTTTTCTTCTTAAAGTAATTTTCTCACTTTTAGTAGATAACTTTACTATTTTATATAATTAAAATTTTAATTCTAGTTATTTTGAGTTTTGCGCTACTTTATTATACTTTTTTCTTATTCTGAAACAACCATTTGGAAAAATCAAAAAACAAAAAAACATTAATCCTATGCAAGAAGGAACAAAATAGGTAAAAGGTGTAGCACAACATTTATGCAGAGAAAAAGAGATTCTCAAGGGATATTCCTACCAAACAAGCCATAAGTTGCTATCAGGAAAGAACTAAAAGTACCTATAGTAACTAAGAATCCTATTGAAAAATATTCCATAATCCAAAGGGCTATTGAAGAAGGAAACATGACAAACCGAAGGAAGTAACTTTTAGAAGTACTATTGGATTTAAAAAGGGAAACATAAGTGGAAGAAACATTAGCTAAGTAAGGAGAAATGAAGGAGAAGAACTTCATGAAACAAACACTCTAGAAAGAAACATTAGAGTAGCATTACAACAAGGCTTTCTCAAATAAATCAAAGAAAGATCAAGAGAATATTTAGATTTATCATATGGTAGAAAGACTACAGATCAATAAATAAATATTTGCTATCATGTTGATGAAGGGACTGATATAGAATTTGAAGATGTGATCATGAGTACCTTTGGTATCCATATCACAAAAAAATCCATCATGAATAGAGAAGGAGACATTATAGATGACATTGGAACTCTAGACATAGTTATTTTTGAATTTCCTATTCTAGATGTAATAGGTGTAGCATAAATAAAAAATATCCCACCCTCAGCCCTGCGCAATTTCAAAAGTACATTATCAAAAGAATCAAACACCTTTTTGTTTAAATTTGATATCCTCTATATAAGCTATGACTATAATAAATATGCACATAAATTGAAACTTTTTCCAGCCACTCTCAAAGACTCAGCACTTTAATGGTTCATGAGACTGGGTAGTAATTCAATCCTCACTTGGGAGGATATGAAAAATAAATTTCTAGCGAAGTATTAGGAATATGTATGAGGAATAAATTATATAAAAAATGACATCTTCAGGATAACTCAAGAATGGGACAAATGTTTTGAAGACTATGTTGAATGGTTCATGTTCAATGTATATAAATTCAAGAAAAGTACACTAGCAGAAGAAACTCTATAACTCATCTTCCTAAAAGGAGTCTGAGAAGATTGTCTAGAAGCCTTAGACCTAATGAGTGGGGGAGATATCTCCCTTCTACCAATTTTAGACATCAAAGAATTGAGAAAGAACTATTCCAGGGCTGTCATAAATAAATTTAGGGGTAGAAAGATTCCACTGGTAGCAACAAGTGGCCTATCAAAATATAAAGTTAGTAACCTATTAAAAGATATGAAATAGGATATCATTAGTCATTTGGCCACCCAAATAGATAGCCTACACTCAAGGAAAAATAAAGTAGCCTTGGATTAAGCTTTAACCATCTATTATTTGGACTATAAGAAGAGGAAGATATAATATAAGTGTCATGAGGTTTGAGTTAAAGTAGATAACATCATAGCTAAAGAACCAAAAATAGTAGAGTTTCATGTTGTAGGAAGAGATGGAGACTAGGTTTTCTATGTTGCATAAAGAATTCCATGGGTTTAATGACCATCTTATTTAGGTATGGGAAAGAGTTTACCTTTTGCAAATGCTATCTCTTTTAACTCATGATTTGCAAATACTACTCCTAACTAGACTAGTCCATGAATAAATTTCCCACCTAATTTTAATTGGTAACTACCTCAGATAAGATACCCCACCACCTATTGGTAACCTCCATAAAATACATCCCAACCTCCTAATTCTAGCTAGAAACCACCTCAGACAAGCAACCCCACCACCTCCTAGTAACCTCCACAAAATACATCCCCACCTTACACACAAGCTTGGTAACCACCTTAAGGTCCACCCTTCATAAACTAATTGCACTAGCCCTGAAGACCCAATCAACCCTAGGGAAACCATCAAAGATGATTCTCTTCACAGTAGAAATAATAACCTCCTAATCTTATGACCAATATAAAAGCTACACTTAAACCTAATCAACTCCCTACCCAACATGTGCAAAACCTTAAAAATAAGCTGATTCAAACCACATTCTATACTAAACTTGTCTAGTACCTAACATAATAATGAAAAGGTGACCTACATTCAGTACATCAATGAAGTTCACCTATGTTTAGGGAAAGTTATAACACCTCTATCCCCACCCATAATAATGGAGTTAGATTAGTAAACTCTAAAAGATCATGTTAACCCACATTCATCACCACAAGAACTCTCTGAACCAGCAAATAAAGTTGTTTCTAAAATAACCCCACCATTTCTAGAATGTCTTACCCTTCAATGCCATGTAATTGAGCTTGAATTTCATTTCATAAAATAGCTCAAAAATCTCTGTGCTAAAATTCCTCTCTTCTAGGGCATCAAGGATGTGCCCATATATTCCAAAGATATTAGAGACTTATGTTTATGTAAACCTAGAAGGAAGAAAAATGATCCCAATACATTGCATGTGACTGACCAACTAATAGACCTTATATTTGGAAACACCCTACCAAACAAATATTTATATCTAATACGCCTAGTAGTAACATTATAGATCCATGATCAATAGTTATCTAATACATTGATAGACCTAGGGGCTACAATAAATGTAATGACAATTGAAATCATGAACAAAATATAGTTAAATAATATTTGTCCCACATCTATAATGTTGTAAATGGCTGACAAGTCTATAGTTAGATTAGAAGGAATCATTGAAGATCTTGTCATTACTATAGATTCTTAGGAGTATCTTATAGATTTCATTATACTATAACCTAAGTCTAATCTAGGTGGATATCCTCTTATCTTAGGACATCCTTGGCTTTCCATAGATGATACCTTTATCAACTATAGATTAGATCACATGTTGATCTCTAATGGAAACCACACTAAGAATTTGGTCCTTTATCCTCCAACATAGCTAGCTTTGGCACTAGAGCATACAATATGGACTGAAGAAGATGAGGCAGAGTAGCCTCTTTGGATTCGTGTATTCACCATAGACCATGCATACACCTTGGCTGATCAAGAAGATGATATAATTCTCTTCAATGTTCTCTATAATAATTATCAAACTCATTCTATAGATCTCAACCACCTACAATGTGATGAGTGCCAATTTTCTAGCTTCTAGGAAGCAAATAAATTTGATTCATCTTTACAAAAAATATTTCACCATCTACTACCTCATAGATACAACCAAACTAGATTCATTAGTAATATTAAAATGATGAAATCACTCTCATGGAAAATTTAAATCTCTCCAACAAAAATATTTCTTATTAATATTAAGTTGGAATCAAATGAGAAAAATCACCTACTCAGTAGCATGTTGCATGAAAACCAATATTTTTTTGCATGGGATTATGATGACATGCATGAAATTAGCATAGAAACATGCACACACCATATATATATTAAAGAAAAGTTCCAACTGATCAGACAACCACAACTGTAGGATGAATGCAACTCTTAGTGAAATAGTCAAAGTTGAATTGTAGAAACTACTGACCACTAGATTTATATACTCCATCTCAGATAGTGAATGGGTTTCACCTTTGGTAATTGTACCAAATAAAAATGTAAAATGGTATGTATGCATATATTATAGGAAACTTAATAAATCAATTAGAAAGGATCATTTTCCTTTATCCTCCATTGATCAGGGGTTGGACACACTAGCAAGGAAGAAACATTTTGCCTTTTTGGATGGCTTTAATGGTTACAACTAGATTAAAATTTCTCTTGAGGACCAAGAGAAGACCACCTTCACTTGTCCTTGGGGTGCTTATGCTTATGTTTTATTACCTTTTGGGTTGTGTAATGCTCCTGTAACATTTTAGAGGACTATCTTGAGTATATTTGTAGATATGACAAATGAATGTGTAGAAATTTATATGGATGACTTCACTATTTATAGAGAAACATTTAACGAGTGCCTACATAACTTGGAGAAAGTGCTACACTATTGTCAAGATCACCATTTTATCTTTAAGTCATAAGAAATGCTACATGCTTATGATAGAGGACATTGCCTTAGGCCACCATGTATCTACTAAAGGAATTAATGTTGAACCTACAAAAATCACCATCATAAAAAATCTCCATGTTCCTCAAAAATTAAAAGATGTCAAGAGTTTTTTAGGACATGCTAGTTACTAGAAGAGATTTATCAAAAATTTAAACAAAGTAGTAGTTCCATTATTCAATCTCTTGACTAAAGATGATGAATTTATCTAGACTCCTACCTATGCTACAAATTTTAAACAATTAAAGGAATTATTGACCACCACCCCTATTCAGCATGGCCCTGATTGGAAGCTCCCCTTCCATATTCACATAGATGCTTCAGATACTGCCTTAGGAGTTGTGCTAAGCCAAAAATAAGGATAACTCAATTATACTATCTATTTTATAAGCAAGAAACTATAATCAACATAATTAAATTACATGGTTACTAAAAAAAAGTTATTAATAGTAGTCTATGCTATCAACAAGTTCCATCACTACATCACATGGTATCAAGTCTTTCTTCATACAAACCATACAACCATGTGGTACCTTATGAACAAAATAGATATCATAGTTAGAGTGATAAAATTATTTCTCTTATTGAAATAATTTGATATCACCATTGTAGATAAGCTTGGTATGGATAATGTCGTGGTTGATTTCTTATCACGCTTATAATCCCATAGAGAATATACCATAGTGGATGACTCATTTTTAGATGAGTAACTATTATCCCTTACCCTTACCACACCTTAGTATGTTGATATTGATATCTACCTTACCATAGAGTTACTCCCATAGCACTTCCTCCCTAAACAAAGAAGAGCTTTGATTCAGAAAAGTGACAGATATTCATGGTTGTCTAGATTTGTTTTCTATACTAGGTCTAACTCCATCATCAAAAAATGTCTCAGAGAAGATGAAGTTCTAGATATACTTAAATCCTACCATGTTGACCCCTATGGAGGTAGATTTGTAACCAAGTATACAATATTAAAAATCTTGAATACAGGCTATTATTGGCCCTCACTACATAACGATGCAATAAGGTATATTGCTCATTATGATAGATGTCAGTGTATGGAGAGGCCTACACATTCAAATTAGATGCATTTATAGCCTCAAATGGTGCTTAAACCATTTAAAAAATGGGTCTTATAATTTTTAGGACCCTTTATCAAAAATTCAATAACAAAAAGTACATCCCTATATGTATTAACTATGTCACTAAATGGGTGGAAGTCAAGGATCTTACACATGTTAGGGATGAGAAGATGATAGCTTTCCTCTATGAAAAACCATTCAAAAGATATGGTGTGCCATGAGAAATAGTCAATGATCAAGGACCCCAACTAATTTCTAGTTTAATTACTACTTTAGTTTAATAATATGAGATTAAGCATAATAAATCAACTCCATAGCATCCACAATCGAATGGATAGGTTAAAGTCACCAACAAGGAATTAAAAATATTTTGACCAAGAGTATTTATATATCCCACAAGGATTGGGAAGCTATAATTCTTGAAGCTATTTGGGGTTATAGAATCACATGGAAGAATACTATAAACTTCACCCCATATTATTTGGTCTAAGGAGAAAACCTGCCTTGCCAATAGAATTTGAGCATAAGATCTTATGGATAACACTAGCACTTGGGATGGATATATCCAAAACACAACAAGAAAGTAATATACAACCAAATGATTTAGATGAATATATATATTATGCATTTCAAACCTTATAACTTATACAACACCAATAGATTAGCTGGCATGATAGCTACATTAAGACTAGACAATTTAATGTAGGCGATTGGACCCTTATTTTTGATTCAAAATAAAAGGATCACAAGGGCAAACTCCAGACCAGATGGCTTGGTCTATTTGAGATTAAGCATGTTTATGCCAATGAAGTAGTACAATTCCAAACCATTTATATAATAATATTTTGTCTACTGGTCAATGGCCATAAACTAAAGCTCTATAAAAAACCACTCACTTACGAGGAGTTTACCAAACATATACACATTCAATTACAAAATTGATAAAATGATGTGCTAGATCAACATCATATCTCACTAGACAAAGGGAGAACTAGCCAACACGTAGATGAAGAATGAGATGAGGATATCCTATCCCTCCTTTGGCATGATGATTGAGACCTTCACTTGGTCCTTGACTAGTCACCCTCACTACTGACTTGGCAAGGACCCAGAATAAACATTCTACTATAGGTAGTAGTTGGAGTAGAAAAAACCAAACAATGAAAACCCATATTGGGTGTTTTTGGTAGTTTTTGGGTAGAAAAATAACCTATTGGCTGCCCAAAACTATCAAATGGGGCTAAATATAAAACTAACTTGATGGCTATCTAGGGGTAAAAACAAAAATGAAAAATAAGCAATCATTTTGGGCTAACTATTTATCTTCCTCCAGTTGCCAAGGGTTATTTTATAGCTACTATAGGAACCTCCTTTAGTTATTATGAGCTCTTATATAGGTACTAAAACCACCTCCTTTAGTTTTTATGAACTCTTATATAGCTATTACAAGAACTTTTCCCATAGCTGAGCACAACCTTGTAGTTACTATGGGCATCAAATCTAGTTACTTCAGGTATACCCTTACATCTCTCTAAGCTATGACCTCGGTTATGATATTTTGAGTATATAAAGAAGATGCCAAACCAGCTAGAGGAGGAATGAATGAATATTTGAGTATAAAAGTCAACACCTTGCTCAGGCCTATTCCTGAATAACAAGGCAAAGTCACTAGGCCAAATTCATAGGTAATAAGATACCACAAAGCCAAATCATGTAGGCTCATGGAGAGGAAGATCACAAAGTAACAACACATTTATATACCTTCTACCGTGTTCATGTAACACTTTACTTAGTTCATCAAGCTCTACAATTACCACCTTATTGCAAGAGAGCAATAATCTCTCATCCAAGTCTAAAACCCCTGTTCCAGTTCCATGAGGCTATCATAAATCACATGTAGGTGCACTAAGGATAGCATATAATTCTACCATCTTATGATCTCATTTTTACTCTAAAGGGGCCCACATCATTATAATTATAAATAAAATAAAAATCATTTCATTCCATCAATCACTCACATGCAAATCCTCAACATAATCTTAGGTAAATTGTTAAAAAGGTACATTACATATTTTTATCATTAAAAAGTATTTAGTTTTTTAATACATATATGATATTTAGATATTATATGGTGTGGCCAATCGAAATAGAAAATAAGGATGGCTAGTGTTTCATTAATACCCATAAACTCACACTTAAATCCACATTATGACATCCCAACCCACACTTATAAAACCTAATTATGACCCCATTCTATCCCTTCCATCCTATTCACTTCATGTCACTTGAGGACATGTGATGACAAAGGTGGGGGGAGGATGTTGTAAGTGAGAATAACATGCACTAAAATATCCATACATGTGGGATTAGATTTCATAATGAAGCCATAATACCCTATAAGTGAAACAATCAATTTCATTACTTTCCCTTGCAAGTATAATCATTCACACAAAATTAAAGCATGTCATAACCTAAAACCCTAGAACTTGCAAACAAAAATGGCCATTGTTAAACAAACCATTCTCTACTATAGGCATATTTTTATAAGATAAATAGAGTGTGTTGCCAATTACTAGTTGAAAAGATTGACAAAAAAATTAAACTTAGCAAAATAGGAGGGTCAGTTATGAGGACAGAACTCATGGATCATAGGCAACTTTAGGGAGACCAAGCCAACTAGTTTGTCTTCAATAGAGTTGGTTAGACCAATAGAGATAATTTATAGGATCCTTTATTAGAGACCAATCTATTATACATGGCATCACATTCCCAATCATTAAAGAACTAGTGAGCCAAGTAACTGGGCTACCAAGTATAAGAGAGAACTGGCAAGACAAACCCAATGGTAAATAAACTAGACATTAGTTTTGTCAAGGATATGAAATTATAGTACTAAATAAAGGTGGTGTGGTGATCCTTAGGTCCTCTTATAGACCACTATGTATCCCAAGGACTGAAGCACCTAAGGCAGGACCTGATCAGACACGTTGGCTACAGTGTACCACTATCCCTGAGAAGGGATGTATGGATCATGCCCACCAGCTTCTAAACGACTCGACCTCGAGACCTAGATATGATACCAATACAAGTATTGGCTATCATGCCAAAATCTTTAGAGTGATTTGAGTCCTCTTCTAGACCACTATGTGGCCTAGGGACTAAAGCACCTGAGGTGGGACCTGATCAAACACGTGGCAACAATGTATTGCTATCCCTGAGAAGGGATGTATGGATCATGCCCACCATCTTCCATGGGACTCAACCTAAATACCTAGCTTTAATACCAATAGAAGGACTGGTCATCATGCCAAAATCTCTAGAGTGATCTGGGTCCTCTTTCAGACCACTATATGGCCTAAGGACTGAAGCACCTAAGGTGAGACCTAGTCAGACACATGGCAATAGTTTATCACTATCCCTGAGAAGGGATGTATGGATCATGCCCACCAGCTTCCATGAGACTCAACCACGAGACCTAGCTCTGATACCAATAGAAGGATTGGCCATCATGCCAAAAGCTCCAGAGTGATTTGGGTCCTCTTCCATACCACTATGTGGCCTAGGGACTGAAGCAGCCAAGGTGAGACCCAGTCAAACACATGGTAGTAGTGTATCTCTATCCTTGAGAAGGGATGTATGGATTATGCCCACTAGCTTCTATGGGACTTAACCTTGAGACCTAGCTTTGATACCAATAGAAGGAGTGGCCATCATGCCAAAATCTTTGAAGTGATTTGGGTCCTCTTCCAGACCACTATGTTGCCCAAGGACTGAAGCACTTGAGGTGGGACCTGGTCAGACACATGGTAGTAGTGTATCACTATCCCTGAGAAGGGATATATGGATCATGCCCACTAGCTTCTATAGGTCTTGACCTTAAGACCTAGCACTAATACCAATAGAAGGACTAACCATCATGCCAAAAGCTCCAGAGTGATTTGGGTCCTCTCCAAACCACTATGTGGCCCAGGGATTGAAGTACCTAAGGTGGGACCCGGTTAGACACATGGTGGTAGTGTATCGCTATCCTTGAGAAGGGATGTATGGATCATGCCCACCAGCTTCTGTGGGACTCAACCTTGAGACTTGGCTTTGATACCAATAAAAGGACTAGCCATCATGCCAAAAGCTTTAGAGTGATCTAGGTCCTCTTCTAGACCACTATGTGGCCCAGGGACTGAAGCACCCAAGTCAAGAACCAGTCGAACACATGGCAGTAGTGTATCATTATCCTTGAGAAGGGATGTATAGATCATGCCCACTAGCTTTTGTGGGACTTCACCTCGAGACCTAGCTCTAATACCAATAAAAGGACTGGTCATCATGCCAAAAGCTCAAAAGTGATCTGGGTCCTCTTCCAGACCACTATGTGGCCCAAGGATTAAAGCACCTGAGGTGGGACCCAGTCAGACACATGGCAGAAGTGTATCACTATCCCTGAGAAGGGATGTATGGATCATGCCCACCATCTTCCATGAGACTCAACCTCGAGACCTAGCTCTGATACCAATGGAAGGACTGCCTATCATGCTAAAAGCTCTAGAGTGATTTGGGTCCTCTTCTAGACCACTATGTGGCCTAAATATTGAAGCACCTGAGGTGGGACCCAGTCAAACACATGGCAGTAATGTATCACTATCCTTGAGAAGGGATGTATGGATCATGCCCTCTAGCTTCCACAATACTTGACCTCGAGACCTAAATCTGATACCAATAGAAGGATTGGCCATCACACCAAAAGCTCCAGAGTGATCTAGGTCCTCTTTTAGACCACTATGTGGCCCAAGGACTGAAGCACCTGAGGTGGGACCCAGTTACACATGTGGCAGCAGTGTATCACTATCCCTGAGAAGGGATGTATGGATCATGTGGAGAGACTCAACTTACCTATAGATTAGAGGGAGATAGCCTCATACATCATCAAATATATGAGTTGTGAATGAAGATATTCTATAATTTATACTCTTTGGTTTAAATTTTTGAATCATTTAAGACATGACAGAACCATTAATGTTCCAAATAACCTATGGAACACTCTAAAAAGGATGTCCGAATAGTACCATAAGGGTATTGAAAAATCCCTATCCCATCATTACCTAATATGGTTGATAACTAAATATGGAATAAACTTTGTTAGACCTAATCTAAGTTGGGAATAGTTTTTATTCCTAGGGAATAATGAACCTCAACAAGAAGAGGGTAAAAATGAGGAAGAATCCCCTAAAGAGTAGGCCCAATATATTATACAAGAATATTTTTTAGGCAATAATGCTACTACTCAGCACATAGCCACTAAGAGTCCATCAAAACTACTATGGGCAAAAGAAACAGAAGAAAAATAGTCGTACCTCTATTTGACATAGAGGAGGGAAGTTCACAAATACATATTTCTTCTCCCAATGTCTCCTCACCATATATTTATTCTTCCACCATGGCTCCTTTAGAACAAGAGGAATTTCTTCCATCAACTACTGCACAATAAAAACAAGTTCCATTAGCCACCCCTCTTAAAATAAAGATAAAAATTGAATAAAATAAACCCACTATATCAATAATAAGGAGACCTCCTCCTAGGAGATCTCAAAGAATTAATAAACAAAACAAAACTATAGCCTCTTCACCCATAGTGATCAATGAGGATGAAAAACCAAAGAAAGATTTTAGGTTTCAAAAGACCCCTGATGGGTTTGAAATTGAAGAATGGTCTACTGATGAGGAATCTACCAAGGAAGAAGAAGAATAATCACCCTAGCTATCTAGATTCACTAAGGAAGACATTAATCTCCTCAGACATATTGGGCATACAAAAGAAAAATTGAGAATGGTAGATCAACCTATAATAGAAGAGGAATTTATTGAATAAGGGGCTATGGAAAAAGAAGTAGAACAAGGGATATTTCTTAATGCCTAGGAGTTCCAAACATTGAAATAAGATATGAAAGAAATATATAGGCTAAAGAATGAGATAATAGAATTGAAAGGTAAGAGAGGCATTGAAACATTTATAGGGGTAGTAGAATTTGTAGAACCTTCTATGGATAGAAAAATTTTATTGGAGGATCCTGCAATAGCTTCCCTGGATGAACCTATAGTAAATTCATCTACCTTGGCCATAAAATCACCTATAATAGATTATGCTCTAACTTTGGTACCCTTTTGCAATAGATTTCATCCTCCATTTCCCACTATAAAAACACCTATAATATAAGAACTTATTGATCTAGATCTTTTAGTTGACACACTTGTAGAAATTAATGACCTCCTACATTTTCTTAAGGAACAATTTGGTGATGATGAAACTTACTACAATAAATTAGTAAAAAGATTTAAGGTATATGTTGAAATAAGAGAAAAATAAGATGCCTTAATAGAAAAACATAAAATAGCTAAAACTAGGATCAATTATCTAAAAGAAAAGACTAATAAAATGCATGAAACCACTAAAATGTTAATGGAGTGAACAACACCTTCTAGGGTGTATATTATTTACTTGGAAGAAAGATGGATTAAATTAAGATGTGATAGGATATATAGTGATCAGTTGTACATGGTTTGTGATCCTAAATATTTCTTTAAATTTTATAAACATACTGACCTTGATCTCTAAGCACAATTAAGTGATTTTTATATACACCAATATGTTGTACCCGGTGATGTAGATTGAAATCAAAACATCTACCTGGGGGATGTCCAAATGAATGCATTTTCTTCATGTGCTCTTAATGAAAAAGGAATAATAAAATAGGTAGATTAGTATGAATAAAAATAAAAACAAGTTACCCTAATGATTAGGGGTGAATCAGGTAATCTAGATGTTATAATATAAGAATGGATCTCCTTCATGAGCTCAAGTACTCCATAAGCATGGGTTATTAGAAAATAGGCAGAAGTTTAGAATCATTATTTGATTTTTATGGAAGGAGATGGAAAGAAAAAATTTCTTTCTTATTCTCACAGATGGGCATAACTCTTTGATGTTTTAAAATGAAAGGAACCTTAATCCCCTCAAAACCTTAAGGAGGCCATACATAGAGTATACATGTATATTGAGCTTATCAAGAGAAGGTTAAAATGTTTAAGATTGATGTGTCAACCTCATTTATTCTAGATCCTAATTCCTAACTAGGAAGGAAAGGTTACAGCTGACAAAGAGGTTGAGAAGATATGATGTGAGAACATTGATAATGCTAAAGGATTCTATATTCTTGAAGGTCTAGGCTGCACTAAGCCCCTTGATTTCAAAAAAATTTATGGTGTTAAAATGCATCCAAGACTTTCTTGAGGTCAAACATTAGGTTAAGTAAGGGGGTTTGATGAGGCCACCAATTTCTCTATTTTTTAGCCTCATCCATACCTAGTATATATCTTTTTCTATGTAAATCCCCATAACCATCTATGACTTGTAAAAATAAATGAATGAATTTATGAATTTTTTTGTTTTTTTTGTTTTTTTTTTGTTTGTGTGTGTGTGTGTGTGTGTGTGTGTGTGTGTGTGTGTGTGTTGTGTTATTAATTATTGATGCTTTTTCCTTGATTAGATTATAATTGTGTAACTTTATTTAACAAGCATTTGAAGGATAATGTAAAGATATAGGATCATGTTTAGGCACAATACTTGCAGGCTAATCACACCAACTATAGGCTCCACCTACAGGTTATCTGTAGCCACTACAAGTTACCCACATCAACTGTAGGCTTCACTTACAGGTTGTCCATAGCTATTGTAGAGTGCTTGTAGTAATTATAGGCTTGACCTATAGGTTACCTATATCTAATGTATAAAATAGATCTATTATTGTGATCACATCTTAAAGACACATCTAGCTATCTTTTGAATTTAATGGATGATTAGAAAGGACCATAGCTATTGTATAAACTCCCTACATGCAAGTAAATTTAGCTGTGCTACCAAAGATGAGAAAAATAAGGATAATGGTAAGGAGACAAAAATAAATAAAACATCAAAACAATATACCTTATCCTTAACCCAATCAAACCTAAAATAAGTAACTTTGGTTACAAACCTTTTAAATTTTGATTGGGGTATTTTATAAAGTATTTATATTTTTCCTAGTTTGGTGTATTTGGTTAGAAGTTAATAAACTAACTTTTGTATTTTATGGTAGAACCTAGATCAAATTAGGATTTAGTGAGTTGAATTGAAGATTGGATAGTTAATAGAACTATAGAAGTCATTGCATTGTAATCCTCTATAGAAATCTTTAATTAATATAGAATTGAGTGATGAGAAAGTTGATTCTGTAAGAAGCTTTTTCAAATCTCTTGGAGAAGGATTGGAAATCAATTATAAATGAGCAAGGGACCCCTTAGAAGGATTTTTAGTGAATATCCTAACCCTCCTTAGTTAAGAGTGTGTAATTATATTTCATTATTAATATGATTATATAAAGTGTGATGCATGTGTGATTTATAATTTTCAAGTATTTTTATATTTCTATCATAATGGTTTCATAGTGTAACTATCTGGTGAATTCAACATAAGTTAATTATACCACAACTAGTAAAACAAGATGATTTATGAATCAATAATGCATACATAGTGCTGACATCCTTGAAAAGTATATGCATCTTGGGTTGATAATTAATGTTAATCAGACTCAATAATCTGGTATTCACTAGGTAATTAGTCTACATAGAAAAGCCTATCATTATCTAACAATCATCCATTTCCAACCATACCTCACATTAGAAAACCCACGCCAATCATTGAGCCACAAACAAGCCAATTTATACCTCTTTAAATCCAATCATTTGAAGATTAAGATATGTTCAAAATTGGTATTTTATAATTACTTATGAACCAAAGCCAATAAAACCAACCAATCAATGATTTTTTTGTTGAAAAACCTATTTGTGATAAGTCAACCTATGATGAATCATATTTTGATCCTTTACCCATTATTGAGGAGTCTCACTCATACAAGATGGTATTTGTTGAGTCACTTATTAATTATTATAATTGCCTTTAGGAAAATCATTATCTTGACCATTATTCTATTTTCAAAGAGCCTCCCATTAACAAGTTAGGGTTTGTGGAATTGTCTCTTGAACTTTTTCCCCTCATTGAGGAGTCTCACTTTGAAACACTAGTATCTATGGAGCCTATTATTCCATCATAGGCCATTATTAGTCTAGTATGAAAGATTCAACAAGACATCATTATATCAACACCCACACTAGATGAAGAATCAACATTGGATTTAGGTTCTATTCTTGAATCAACATTAGATTTAGCATTAGAATCAAAATCACCATTAGTCTCAACATTAGATTCAGGTTCCCTTGAGTCAGACTAAGCTTCAAAATTAAAATAGATTTTTGGTTGTTCAAATACTGGTTACACATGCCTTTCAGATCAATTTTAATATATTTTTGATCCTTATATAACTTTTGAGGATGTTCACTTTAGTGTTAACATAATTTATCATAGTATCTTCTATGAGGATTGGGATGCCTCTTTCCATTCCATTACCACTCCACATGTAATTAACACAAACTAGCATAGCCATTATATTGACCTTACAACTTTTATAGATTTTAATTGGGAATGATAGACTCATACATTATTAAACTATATCCATGGTGGCATATCAGTCATAGAATATCAGTTGGACCAAGACCCCATTGATGCAAAAGAAGAACAATTTCCTAGTGAAACCTTTTTGGAGGCACTAGGGGATAATCAAAGTTAAAACTTAACATATTATAGGGAAACCTTTTTGGAGGTGCTAGAAGACAATCAAAGTAAAAAGTCAACATTCCATAGTGAAACCTTCTCAGATGTGCTTAGGATAATCAAGACAAATTCATTAGTTATAACCTAATCGAGGTACCAATAGCTTAGAGAAATAGTTCTTCAATACTTGATGACAACATTATCAAATAAGAAATCAATACAAATTACAATATATAACACAATAAGATGGTACCTGCTCTTAGGCCCAAATAATAGAAACATTTGGTGGTCCTATCAAGAACATATTCAAAAGTATTTGAACTTTCCATTACTATAATAATGTTAAATTTGGAATCAAAAACATTGTGTGTGCCTAAAAATCTTGATCTTCATTTATTACCTAACTATTACACATTCCATTATCATCTACCTTTACATTTACAAATAAAACCTATCATCAAATATTTATCCATATTTACCATCCTTAACCAACTTTATTTTACATAAGCTACAAAGACACCTTGTCTCAAAGTTTGGAGGAAGAAAAATCAATGACCAATAAGGATCACAACAACATTTATAGAGTCTAAATTTGCAACAAGTTTTTGAAAGAATAATTATTAAAAGGAGGTGTGGGATATCAATTTCCATGATTGATTATTCTAGTTGTATCATATGTTGATCAATATGTTCATATCCACATTAACAAGAACAAAAAAAATCATTTACATTTAAAAACCCATACCATTTACATTTACCATTTACATTAGACTTTTCATTTTCCATTCATCTTACTATTGTTTCATACCTTGCCACTTACCTCACCTTATCACTTGGGGTAAAACATATTGACACTATAGCCAATTCTCATATCCTTATCTTCTCTAAATAATGTCATACCATATACCATTTCACTATGCCTTTCCTATTGACTAAAGCCTATTTTTAGCTATCTTACCCAACCCTTTTGATCTTGATTCGTTTGGTTATTTTTGCACCTTTTTTAAGGGGATTTCAATCCAGTTTCATCAATTTTAAAGTTCTATGTTTAAATGATAGTCTATGAAAGTAGTGTGATAGTAGATCTAGCAAGTTATCTTTCATTTACATTTGACTAGTGCCACTGATTATAATTTCCTAAGGTAAAATTAGTATTCCACTTTGTGTTACTAATTATAATCACCTATGGGTAAATTAGTATCACTAACCTATGTCATTATTTCCTAATAATAATAGCCTATGGGTAAACTAGGAACAACACCTTTTACCATATATTTTCACATCACCTTGACATGTCTATTCTCATTTTCCTTATGATTTGTCTCAATTTTAGAGCTTGTGGTGACCTATTCGATTATCACTACCTTTTATGTAGGTGTAAATACCATGACTTGAGGTCCTCATGGACTATGTAGGTCATGCTCTTTTCACATTGAGGTTAGCTCAGTTCCCATTTTACATGTGCTCTCACCATTTTATGAAAAACCTAATCCAATGCTCTCATAATTTTGTGAGTGGTATCTTGTCAACCTTTAAAAATTTAATATTCCCCCAAAATTACCAAATAAATTCAAAAATTTCAAAATTCAAAAACATTTTTCCTGTTTAAACCTAGTTAGTCATCCTTGATCCACCTTACTTTGGAAAATCCATTGTTTGTTCTAATCCATTTCATTTCCATTAGGGGTGTGACCTTTCCATTTTCATATATCCTTTCTTAGCGTAACTACCTATTTATCCTTTCTTTGAGCCTTCACACATAGGTATTGACTTGGTTAATTACGGGATGTTTTTTGTTGCTTTTACTTTCAATTTTTTTGTGTTTGTTTACTTAGTTAATTATTTTATTTCATTGTTATTCCCCTAATAAATCTATGTGAATTCATTGGGTGATTACTTTTGCATTATTATTGAGTCTATCCATATTCATATGTTAACATTATCATCATGTTTTTATCATTGGTACATTGTTTTCAAAAATTTATTGGATTAAGAGTCAATACTTATACATGTTTAGGATAAGTTCTCATGTCTTTTTATATCATGATTCCTACCATCACATTCTACAAAAAAAATCATCTCTAGAAGTCTTATAAGCAATGTGTCCATGATATAACTCCTTAGCACCTAGAAATTCTTGATCTATCCCAATAATATCACATATAGAGTAATTAGCTCCTCAAAGAATTTTATTCTTTGCTAATTTGGATGTGCATCTCCATCTTATTAGGTTTCCAAAATTCATCTTTCTCATATGTACCCACTTAATTTTACTCTATTAGTATGGATTTAGTTTGTAAGCCCCATTATCTAATTTACCATCATACTCTCATCATTCGATCAATGATTATAATTAACTCTAGGAAAATAATTGTATATTTTCATGTTTTTGATGCCAATGATTCTAATCACCTTTGATAAAATCATTATGTATCATGTAACCCACTAATCCAATGGTTATAACCACCTTTGGGTTAATCATTGTGTTTCAATCTATTTAGAGGTTAATGATTATAGCTACCTTTTGGTAAATCATTATCTTTTTTCCACCCAACTGGGACAAATTTTCATTATGATAATGATTATAACCACCTTTGGGAAAACCATTATCTATATCCACCCAACTAGGTCTTTTTTTAATCCTTTCTAATTATTAAAACCACCTATGGGAAACTCATTTTTTCCCCCTTAATGGTTATAATTAACTTTGAGAAAATCATTATATTGTTACCCTAAGCCTTTTTCAATGATTATAACTACTTTTGGGAAAATCATTACCTTTTTTATTCCACCTATGCTAATTACTATAATCATCTTTGGGAAAATCATCATGTTTTTCAGTCCAACTAGGACAACTCCATATGCTACTAATTATAACTACCTATGGGAAAACCAATCTTTTCTACCCCACTTTTTCCTTTTGTTCTCATTATTTCCTTATTTTGAGGGACCAATTTCTAACCCCTTTACCAATCACTCCTTTGAGGAGGAATATATAGTTCATCTATTGTCATTGAAGTCATAGGTATGTAAGACCTTTTCATTCTTTGAGAATATATTATTATACTTATATCTTGTAATGCCTTCCCAAATAAGGGAAAACTATAAACACCTAAAACTAGCCACAATTAGCCTTTTGATCAAACTTTAGACTAATTCCTACTAACTATTGAAAATTAAGCTTATAAATCATTGAACATCCCAAATTTGCTTACTTATAATTCATCAAAGCTCAAAATCATGTTAAGACATCCCTATTTGGTTTATTCTATTGTATGTAATAATAACCTCTCATAGATTCATCCCTAATCATCTTGTGGTATCACAAATATCAATTTAGCCTATGGACTAATTAATTGGGGCACTTGTAAACTTGATTAAATATCTAGAGCTAAAATGCTAATCGAAATTAATTAACATGTTAAACAATATTAAATACCTATTTGAATTACCCATTTGAAATTAATGAATATTTATACAAAGAAATTAAAAATATCCTAGCCTTTCATAATTGCCTTTATGAGTTATCAAGATCTTTTAAAATATCCTAAAATATCTAATTTTGAGAGCCATGCCTAGTAATTGCAAATCATAATTAAATGACAACTATTAACTCCACTAGAGTTAGATTTGATTCACCTAGGTTTAGTTTGAATCCATTCTGAGCCTAAACTCAAACCTAAATCACCTTGGGTGATAGTTAATTCTTAGGGATGTAAATACAAGGCCAGACCTATTCATTTTTAAGCTCTCATAATCTAAAGTTATAATTATAATTTAGAGAATGAAAAGCTTTATAATATTTTTATAATGCCAAAATATTAAGTTGAGCAATATGACAATCTAAGGTTTCAAGGAGAGAAGGAACTACACAACCTCCATTTCCAAATACTTCTTGATGCACAAGCTAAGCAAGCCACTCAACAAAGTCATTTGGAGCTCCCAAGGAAGGTAAAATATTTATTTTATTTTATGTTTTTGTTGTGATTTTATTCGGTTTGTGTTACTAAGTTGTCCCTAGTATCTAGGATAGGAGTGTATGTGTTAATGTGTTTATTTGAATCTTATTTTCTTGAACTAACACTAAACTAATCTCCCTTAGAATTCTGTAATCAAAGTAATACCAAAACCTTGCTACTAGACTTGGTATATAACTCATCTCATTACAAGGATGTTATTATAAATGTATTATGTATGAACCTACTTCCTTATAATATTAAACCACCATATGTGGCCTCTATCTTAAATTTCGTAAAAATGGACTGGCCATAATATATCCTTTGAAAATGAGTATTTTATGCCTTAACACCTTATAAGTAGTTATTTACCACTTTATTTCCAAGTTTATGTTTTCAACAGTGGTAAAATGAGTTCTCACAAACAATGGTTTAGAACTCAACATTTAAAACATATCATTTCTCTTTATAATGGGAATCAAACCATCAAATTTGGAAACATATAATATGAGTATCCATAGATTTGAGAATGTGTCACAACAAGTATTAGGATAGATAATATTGAATATTATCATAAGTCCCATTATATTACCCACTTTGCACCAAGTTATGTTCAATGATTTGAACTATAACATTATTTTAGAATAACTTTTAATACATGATATGTATTTGGTTCCCTCCACATTTCATGCATGCTTAAAATTTAGTCATCAAAGATTCATTTAACATTTCCAATGGATACTAATCCCTTTAAGCATTTTATAATAGTTTGACTACCCATTCATATTAGACCATAATCCTATAAACTTGATTTTGGTTATTAATATTTACTCATTTATGAGCACAAGGGACAAGGGTTAGGTAAAAATGATTATGGAATAGCTCAACCCATTTCTCTTATAAATAATACAAACCATCAAGGTTAGGGTTTTTTGAAAAAAGATACCAAAAAAAAACATATCTATTGAAGTACAACTTGTTTCTAAAATACCAAAATGAAATGTATGAATATCTCTAAAACCAAGATCGAATTAGTCAACCATAATTTAATCAATAAGGCTACTTCCCTATAAATTATAATAATGGATGAGTTTTCCAATGAAGAATCATTAATAGAGTACCTAGGGGTATATGAGGATCTCCTTTATTTATATCATAATAATAGGTTTCCTCATGTTGCCTCTACTCATGATTACTTTGGTGAAAATGTTAATTAAAGTATTCACCATGATGTATCAAATGTTATTCCTAATACACCATTAATCATAGAGAAATCTACATATTAAATGAAGATACAATCAAATATAACTTTGAAATAGATAAGGACCCTAGACTAATTTTACTTATTATAATGATGCAGGAAGATGAAGGAAAAACCTATGAACATGTCCTTTATGATTTTCCTACACTCTTTACATGTGCTTACTCAGATATAACTAGAATTTATCTATCGATGGTAATGCATAGCATATTATTATACCTAGATGTAAAATCGATAAAAAAAAATATGAAAAATGCATCCTAAAGTTACGTTATTGGTAAAATATGAAATTTAAAATATCTTAGATGTTGGCTTTATAATATCCATTACATATTCTAATTGGGTGTCCAACATTGTTCCTATTAAAAAACAAATGGTTAAATTTGTTGTTGTATTGATTACCATGATTTAAATAAGGCCTTCCCTAAAGGTGACTTCCCTTTAACTTAATATCAACATGATTATGGATTCCATAGTTGGATATGAGACATTTTCAATTATGTATGGTTTCACAAGATATAATCAAATCAAAATTAACTTTACTATTTAATGAAAGGCCACATTTAAAACTCTTTAGGGACATTTTATTACATAATCATGCATTTTGGATTAAAAAATGCACCAACCACATATTAAAGGGCCATGAGTCATATATTTCATGATTTCATACACAAAATTATCAAATATTATGTTAATTATTTAATTTCAAAGTCAAAACACCATCAAGACCATGCTACTAATTTATGAAAAATATTTGAGTGCCTATGAAAGTTCAATGTTTGATTAAATTCAAAAAAGTGTGTTTTTAGGGTATCTTCAAGAAAAATCCTCGGATACATTATTTCTTTGTGAGGTATTAAGGTTGACAAGAAAAAGGTAAAATCTATCATATAAATTTCACCTCTAACTAATATCAAATAATTATGATGTTTGTAGGGCTAAATTCAGGCTATTTGGTATTTTATTACTTAATTAGCTAATAAAATAATCCCTTTCATACATTTTCTAAAAAAAGATACAAAATTCATATGGAATGAGGTATGTCAACATATATTTGATAAAATGAAACCTTATTTATCAAACCCACCAATACTTATGCCTCCTACTTAAGATAGAGCATTACTTATTTATATATTATCTACCTAAGAGGCTTTAGGGGCCTTACTAGCAAAATTTGATGATAATCACAAAAAAACATGCAATTTATTATATAATTCTCCCACTAGTCAATTATGAATGCAAATATACATCAACATAAAAACTATGTTTAGCTTTGGTTTTTTCCACCCAAAAATTACAACATTTTTTCTCAATAATAAGGTTCATGTTATAATTTAAAAAGACCCATTAAGGATCCTCATGAATAAAACACACCCAATTGGCTGCATAACTAAAGGGGAAATGTAGCTTAGAGAGTTTGATATAAAAAATTTAGCTCAAAAATAAATAAAATGTCAACTCGTATCCAATACATTGGTTTTAGCTCCTCTACCAAATTCTTTTCCACTCATTAAATATTTTTGGGATCAGTTCAAGGAATATAATATATATTCCACTCCATGGAAAATGTTTTTGATGGATCATAATTTTGAATAGAAGTAGGTTCAATAATTGTATTTTATAGACTTAAAGGATAATGCATTCCTTTATCTTACAAATTATCTTTTTCTTGTACCAACAATATAGCCGAATATGAGTCCTTATCATTAGATTATCCATAGCACATAAGCTTGATATAAGAGACATCCAAGTTTTTAGTAATTCCATATTGGTTCTTAATAAATTTACTAATCATTACCAAACTAAATAAGAGCATATTCTACCATATTAAACTCAAAAAAACATTTGACACATTTTATATCAACAATATTCAATGTAGAGATAAATTCCATGCAAATGCTATGGCAAGCATGACATCCTTGATGAATTTCGATGATGATGTTATAAGCTTTATAATAAGATAGCTGAAAAATCCTTCTATTTATTTTGATCAAATGAATGCCTTATAAATTCTTCTTATTACTCATAATACTATAAACATAGAATGATACACTAATATTTATATGTTTCTTTATCAATCATATATACAAGACCATTTCACAAGAAATGATAAATGAAAAATTACAATTAAAATCATTTAACCAAATTATTATTAGAAATTATTTATTCAAATGAGGTTTTGATGGACAATTACTTTTATGTTTAATAAAAGATGATGCCTACACTACACTCTTGGAAATGCATGATAGTAACTGTGGTGGAAATTTCAAAAGAAGTGCCATATCTTAAAAATTATTATGCCAAGGTTATTACTATCCTAAAATGGAAAAATAATCTATAAAACATGTAAAACTATGTTTAAAATTCCAAAAAATATAACAATTTAAAACATACACCTTCACATGAGTTACAATTTATTGTTTCACAATGGCTTTTTTCTTTATGTGGGTTTAATTTAAAATTAAATTTAAATCCGATATCTACTAGTAGACATAAATTTATCATTAAAACTATAGAATATTTTACAAAATGGGTGGAAAAAGTTTCACTTGAGTTTACCATAGGGGATGACATATGCAGCTTTATAAGGACCAATATAATTTTCCATTTTGGCATACCTTCATCTATTATTTCAGATAATGGAACATCATTAAAAATAATATGGTTAGATTATTTTTTTATTAAATATAAGATTAATAATTCTTTTTATACATATTATTACCCATAGGGCAATGGCTAAGTAGAGGTAACCAATAAAATAATTGTCAAAATACTTTAAAAAATACTTGAATGATACAACATTAATTGGCACCAACATATGATATATGGATTATGGGTATATTCAACTAGTTTAATCACACATAATAATGACACACCTCACTCTTTGGTCTATGGTATAGAGGCCATATTACCAATTGAACTCAAGATACCTTCTTTGTGTGTTTTTCTAAAAGATATAATCAAAGATAATGAATACCATGAAAAATGATTACATCAATTATAGAATTTAAGTGCCAAATGAAAATAAAATTCTAAGCACTTACATGTTGATTAAGACCATTTAAAATAATAATATAAAAAAAGGTTTGGCCACATGACTTTCATGTGGGTGACCTAGTAATAAAAGAAAATCAAAAGACTACCAATGCAAAAAAGACAAAAAGGGAAAGTTCAAACCAAATTGGTTAGGACCATTTACATTTATATAAAAACTTAGAAAAGGTGTATACCACTTTGATATAATTTAAGGAAAGCCTAAAAAAATACCAATGAATATTATGGACTTGCATAAATATATTACAAAAGAAATAACACTAAAAATACCAAAAAACTCAAAAAACACTTTCATAACCTAAAGAATATATTATATCCTTCAAACCTATGTGTTAGTTCCATTTTGATGGATGGCATATTTAGTTACTTCTACATACACACATATGTGTCATACTTATACTTGAGTCTGATATAGGTATACACAAATATGTGATCTATTCCTATTTTAGATGTTGGGAATTCCCTTTACTCATGTCACATTGATATTAGGGGCATTTGTTTATTTTAACTTAATATACATAATCTATAAGACTCAATGATAACTCTACATTATAATGTTTTATCTTGTATATGTAATGACATGTGCCTTTATCCATGATTATATATTACATAGGGTACATGATATGTTATACACTTGACATTTTTTTTTAAAACATTGATCCATGGGATATTAGAACATGTTCATTTTGGTTGATTATGATTTACTTTATACACTTCCTTGAGTGTCTTGCCTTGTTATTGCATTCCTTATTTGAACATTTGAATATGCTCCTTTACTTGTGACCCTCATGCCTGTGTAATCTTGATTTGAAATTTGTATATGTCACAATTTTTTGTATAGATATTTGAATATGTCATCCTTTCCTTTATGTACATTTGCCTAAGTCATGTCCCTTCAATTGTGTGGCATTTGAGCATACCCCTTGTTTGTAGTATCTTTGGACCATTGTATTTTTACTTGATTTTGAGTGGTCTTATGTGTGTGATTATTTACTTGTTGAGATATTATTATTACTATAAATATGTTGTCATGATCTTTATCATACATATTATGCCTACACATGATCACATTATTTATATACACTTGAATTTTATATCTACCTAGACATGTTCCTTATATATGCTACATGGTTACACTCAGATTATATAGTTATTTTATTCCTTTGAGGTGAGGTAACTACTAGTTCATATTGTTACCGCACCTCAAAGGGGGGAATATTAGTGGGTGCATGTCTATCATGTCCCCTTCTCAGGTGACATCTTCAGACTTGATGATTAGCCTATTATTCGACCTTCATAGGCTGATAGGATGAATGGAGGGTCTTGATGGAGCTTGGCTTGGCTTTGATTAGCAAAATTTGTTTTAGTTGGCATTCATTTGGGCTTTTTCAGGCACATTTGTCTAAGATCCTATTATATAGGGAATGTTAGCATTCAACGGAGCATCCATGTTATGGCATGATCATGTGTGGAATCACTCCCTGGTTCACCAGCTTCAAACGGTTCGAGGATCCGACATGTATTGAGGGAGATATTAATATTTGATTGATTTAATCAAATATTAATTATTTAGCATATTTTAATTGAGAAACCCTAATTTTTAATTATGAAACCCTAATTAGGGAAAGTGCATATTTTGGAGGATATAAGGGTTTCTTATTGGAGGGAGGCAAATTATCCATGAATGATTATTGATTTTGATATTGAAGAATTCTTTTGTGAAGACTGAGCCAAGGGTTCTAGGATTCCATTTACATTGGAGAACATCCACTCTTCAGTGTGTGTGATTCAGAGGCTATGAAATATCAGCTGATCTATTGCCAATTTGAGAGATAGCTTCATACAGAAGTTATCACAGAGGTTTACAGGTTTGAGAGATAACTTCACACAAAAGTTATCACAGGTATTTCAAGTATTTATTTCATTATGTTTTGATTCAATAAATTATCTAGATAGAGATCTTGAGATTAGGGATCCAAAATATAGGCCACAACATACATTTTGATTATATACAAAATCCGTACCTAGTCATGCAATTTTGTACAGTTCTACAGCAGGTCAGATAGCACCATAGGGGACCCAGAGACTGACATCGGCATCTCAGTGAATGACATTAGCTGACTTAAGATCGATGTCAGCAGAGTAGCCGAATGATAGAGACCGGCGTCGATAGTATATCGATCGATGATGGCATAATAACTGACGTCGATGACTGTGTTTTTGACACAGCAACCTGAGCTACACAGATTTAGGATATTTTTCAGATTGTTGGAAGATAATCAAGTTTTTAAGACCATATCTGAATATTCCTTTATATGCATGACTGAGGACATCTATTGTAATCATCTGGATGAATAATAAGATTAGTGATTGGCCAGTTAAGAGATTTACTATGGTTTTTTTGTTTATTTGAATTTATCTTGCAAAATTGTATCTTTGTTAAGAGCTTTTGTCTTTCATATATTCCCTTTTGGTTGGGGATATTACAGTGGTATCAGAGCTTTTGTTCAAAAAAGGAGCCCCTAAGAAAGGGACATCACAATGTCATAGAGGAATATTCTCCACAATTTTCATAGTTTTCATATTCAATGGGGGCATGCTTTAAAAGTATGTTTTCCACACTCATTCAATACATGGTACTTATATTAGTTTTTAGATTCAGTGAGTACATGTCACATGGTCATGGATTTCACACATTCATAGTTCCCAAATTCAATGAGGACATGCTTTAGAAGCATGTTATTCACACCTATTCAATATTTAGCATTTCCAGATTATAGTGGGGGCATGTTTTGTAAACATGTCCTCCACATTGGTACCTATATTAGTTTTTAAATATATATATATATATATATATATATATATATTGGGAGAATTCTTTGGAATCATGTTATCCACACTTACATAGTTTTCTAAATTAGTCAAAGCACATAGTTATATGATTCAAATTCACAATTGTGGTAGAATTATATAAATTGATACTATTTTAATACATAGTTTCATCATGAGATTAATCTAAGGTGAATATGATATGAAAAATGTGTCTAATATTGTAAAATCTAAATTAGTTTTAGATTCTAAAACTCTTTTATGGTCTGTTACTGTATCACAAACTTTTTTCATACTAATATCCTATGAACTTTTATAGAATTTATTAAACCAATATATCATATTTGTTTGTTCACCTTTTAGTATGGTTAAGGTGATAAAATCAATAAATCTTTCCATGTTATTAGGTCTAAATTTATTATAGCATCCAACCTTATAAGGTTATAAGTAACATAAGGTTGCATGGTTGAGTTAATCTCAATTTCTAGGTGGCAACTCACTTTTACTCCATGGTTGGGGGCATGGGAATTCCAATCTCTCTCTCTCTCTCTCTCTACTTGTATATCTGAACTTTAAATATTTATCTATATTTATCCTAACCTCAGTTTCAATGCTTTGAAATGATACATCTTTTTCAAATCAATTTTATAATAGGCAAGGTGGTTACATAAACATATAAGTGTACTCTTAAACCTTGCTCTTTAAATTTAAATCTATTTCAATTACTTTCAATGAATATTATATGCACTAATTTTATATTTTAACATGTTCTTAATTTTAGGTCAGTCATCATCAAAGCACTCAATCTTGGAGCAATCAAAGACATGGTATGCATATACACCCCAGTACACATTCCTTTCCTTTAAACTCTAAATTTCTAAATTAAAGGGGGGGAATTTAGACACTATTTATTATTATATATCACCTTAGTCTTATACATGAGAAAACTTAGACCTCAGTTGTTACTCTTAGTTATATACCTTTCCCACTTCCATATGTCTCGCATTTCCTTTATCTCTATAACCATTGGCCTATGTATCTTAATTTTACCAATCTTATGTTAATGACCCAAGTCTTCTATCTTGACTAAAATGTTTAAAATATTCTTATCTTCCATCTCTATATGTTTTGACTTGTACTTACTTTCCTTTTCCTTGAACACTAACATCTAGAACTGACACTATTATCAACATTAGTGTCTTGACCTGACACAAGTGTCAAGTTCCCTAAAGTCATCCAATTTACCATTAAAATGTATCCTTATAGTTATATTAAGTTATTTAATTTGAATTATTATATACACCTAAAATTGGTTTCTAATAACCTCATATCAAGCTTCAAACCAATTTCCATGAAAAATCATAATTTGGACTAAAAACACTAAAACACATTAAATGGTTTGAATTGGTCATATAAAAGTATTGATTTAGGTCAGAGTATCACTAAATAGGGTAATGAATTTTATGTGATACCTAACTTTTATCAATTCATTCTAAGTCAAAATGATGATTTTGCACTTGGGTGTTTTAGATTGCGCTTTTCTACTAAACTTGTTACATAAGACACATGCCTTTTTTATATTGTGTTGTCAACATCCTAAATATGATAATGGATGAAACACATGTAACATTTCCTTTCAATTCTAATCTAGTCAAATTTTGAGCCAATAATATAAAATTTTGACCAATTTTATTAATTTGATCTCCAATTTCCAAGATTTGCATCGAAATTGATCAATCATGTTTAAGAGTAATTAATTTGAATTCATATCTTAAGTTAATTTTTGATGAAACTTGTTGAATATTTAATTAATGGAAATTGGTTTCTAATATCTACATCATCAAGTGAGGTTATTTATGGGGTAGCATCCATAATCCTTAATTATAATAAATATCTAATTAAGCTCTCTCATGCCTCTTTAATACGTCTATCCCAAATATTTATGAGGACATTTATTGATTTTATCCTCCAAAATTAAATGTATTCTTGGCAACACATATTCAACTTGAGATGGACAAGCCATGTTCATTCTAATCAAATAGAAAAATCTATAAATATAAGGCCTCACACTCATAATTTTAAGCTATCTTGGTGTAGAGTTATAATGATTAAATGAGTTTGAAATCCATTTTTATATAGTGTTATTATGATAATTTTTTTACCCAATCCATCACAAACGAAAGGTTCCAAGGAGAGGAGTTAAACAACTCTATTAATGAATAATCTTTGATGCACAAGCCAAGCAAGCCACTCTACAAACCATTTGGAAGCTCCAAGGAAGGTGAAGGAATGTTTGTTTCATTTGTTAGTTATTTTTTTCATATGAACATTTGTTACTAATCTCACGCAAAGATTTAGGCATAAGGTGTTAGTTAATTAGTGTGTTTTGTTTTGGATTTTGATTTCATACACTAACAAGATACTAATATCCCCTTATCAAATTATTATATTCATAAATAACACACTTGATGAGACTGCACCCTATGAATTTTCATGAATTGCTCCTAAAATCATACTAATAACCATTTTCATGTAGAATCTTGGAGTTTGAGAGCAAAGAGAGTGAAAAACTTGCTCAAAAAGATGTTTCCTATAAGTCACAATTTTGTCACTATTAACCTATAATTTTGTCCTCTAGACCCTAAAATCATAATTAACATAATCATGGTTTTATCTTATGATAGTTATATTGCATCTAACTAGGTTTTTGGACTAACTAGTTCTCTATTTTCAAGTCAAGTTACGATATTGCAATACCATGACTTGATAGTCATGATATTGTAATATCATGATTTCACAAGTTATGATATCATCATTTACCATTATGATAATGCAATACCACACTATAATACCGTAAATACAAAACAACAACATGTAAAATCATGGTTTTACATTGTGAGTTTCATTATTACACTATGGAGTTACATTTTTTCAATATGCAGACCTGAGAGCTAATAAGCCATCTTTCAAAGTTTCATTTATGGTCATTTAAACTCTATTTTTTTATTTTTAAAAAAAAACCATGTGTTCTTTTCTAAATTTTCATTATATGTAATTATTTTACCCTCAAGTTGCATAAATATTCAACAAATCTAAAAAATAAACTAACACTTGAAGGACCCACATGGAAAAGTGATCATTATATGCATGAATTAAGTTTCTAACATTCCATTTGGTGTTTAAAGAAAAACTTGGATGTTTATGTTGAGTGTTTTTGAAGTTGTTCTTTAAAAAATTTACAACTTAACGTCAAGGGGCCAAATAACACCACCAAATATTTCAATTTAATATTTTAAAATTGAACTCACTTCAATGTTTTATTTTGTGTAAATAACTTATTGTTTGCTTAGTTAGAATTATTCATGTAAAAATGAAGTTGTGTGTATATGCTCTCCCACCATCCCCCATAAGGAAATTGTGTGATTAAAATAACCATCTTCATTACAAACTTGTGCCATAGTCTAAAGGCATGAAATAGATGTGAAGTCCCTTCCCAAGACTCACATGGCTTGGGTGATCTAGAAACAACCACAAATCTATTTTAAATAGTTTTTTATTTTACGTATTTTGGCTTGTGAGGGGGAATTCACTACATAGCATAAGTTATATAGGGAATATTTGGCATAATATTTCATCTCCCAGCATCATATTCAACCCCTCTCCATGAGAGGTATATAAATGAAGATCCTGTTATTTGGATGGTGGTTTCACTAGTTAATCCATCTCCGTTAGTAAAGGCTAAGCCCTAGATGTTTAAGCATGTTGGACATCATACTACACTAAGCAAGAGATAGATGTAGAGGTTATAAAAAGAGCAAGACTTTTTTACAAATAGCCATATGATGTGGACCCAAATGACTTGCTACTTATCTTGTTTACTGATGTGAAAGTTGGTAGACATGAGATCTATCTAGATGATTAAAAACCAGTTAGTTTTAGTCAACCTCACTTTTCCACACCCTTGATACGATTTATGGTGATTTTATTAGTTGCATTTGGTCATTTATATTTTTTTCTTTGTGTTTTTAGACTAAAACTAATGTGTTTGTTTATATCCATATCCAAACCAATTTTTTTATATGCCACTCTTTTATTTAAAGAGGCATTATGTTGGCCATTTGACACCACACTTGTGCCTTGCATTTTTTTCTAAACATGTATGTGTCTATGTCAATTGATTGATATAGGTACCATTATTCTTCCCAAATCATTATCAAAAGTGTAATACTTTGAGTCTTTGAAACATAACATTGATCACATCACTATAACATGCTTATACCATTATGCTACTCTAATTATTTCAAAACTCATTTGACTTATACCAAAACCATTGTTTAAAATAATGTCACATTTAGACCTTGTTGCTATTAAAATCTTTTCTATCTTGTTTGATTGATCAAATCCTAGTTTTCAACATTGAGTTTGTAATTAACCTTGTCAAGTTCACATTCAAACATTCATTAATTTTTTTTAGGCCTCATTTCATAGGGGTTGATACATAGATCATTCTCTTTTGGGTTGCGTAACTTCAGTTAATTGATTATTAAAATTTGAAAATGATTACTTAGTTATTAAAAGATCCTTATTTATATTAATTGTTTGTTTATAGATCCTATCCTCATCATTTTTTGTGCCTTTATTTGTGAGAACACAATACTTTCTCCAAGTGCCTTTAGCCTTATGGATTATGCTCAGTGATCAAATTTATGTTTGATTCCATGTATCAAGTATATGTTAAAGTTGTTTCCAAACTTGTTAGATTAAATCAATCACATATATCCCTTGTTTTAAATCTTATATTTTGATGTCATTTGGCTAAAAATCCTAGAACATCCTATTTGAGCCTAGCTTTTGACTTTCTATTTGGATAAAAGACCTAGTGACTCTTTTCCCTTTCTTAGTTTAGACCTTGTTTGAAATACTTTAACCTAGACCTTTGACATGTTAGTTTGTATCAAATTCTTGACCTTTCATTTGTATGACATTTTATGTTAGACTATTTTATGTCAAGTCTTAGCAAAAACTATTTTGGAGATATAGCTCCATGATCAAATCATTGATCGGAGATACAACTCCACCCCTTTTGACCCAATTAGACCAATTTTGAACCATTTGTATTTTGGATATAATTTTTTAGAGTTTTCAAAACTCTAAGAATTTTTTTCTTCGGATATTTCTTCATTGATTTAAATATTTCTAGCTACACTTATAGTGAATCCATGTGCAATCCAACTTATGATATAATGACCACATAAAAGCTGACTAGAAACCCCTATGGGGATAGATTTTTTAGTGATTTTTATTATTATCCCTATAATAATCCATATGGGGAACAAATTCAAAAAACAACTTACAATCCTACTCAAAACCCCAACTAGGATGATATGGTTTATGAGGAGTAATTGGATTCTTTGGCTTGTGCAAGCAATCAAGCTCCATAATGCCCCTTCATCATTATAGGACCTAGTCCTTTGGCTTTTAAAATAAATCAAGCTCCACACCACCTTATTTTTTAAATTTTAGGGCTTCATCCTTTAGATAATGAAATTAATCAAGATCCTAAACACCCTAGCATTATCCAACCATGGGCCATTACTCATCTAGCACCAATCCAATCAATCCCTCAATTGAGATAATCACTTTAAGACTAAGCTATGTTCAAAACTAGTATTTTTTGATTGATTAGAAACTAAATCCAAGAGAACCAACTGATCCAAGATGTTTATGTTGAACCAATCATTTGAGATAATTCAACTTGTGATGAATCACCTTTCAATCATATACCTATTATCAAGGAGTCTCACTCTAATGAGTTATTCTTTATTGAGTGACTTATTAATGATTATTACTACTTTTGGGAAAATCATTATCTCAACTTTATGCCTATTTTTTAAGAGCCTCCCTCTAATAAAATAGTCTTTAAGGAGTTGTCTCTTGACCTTTTTCCTATCATTAAGGAATCTCACTTTGACAAATTAGTCTCTATGGAACCCACCATGCCATCACAGGTTATTACTTTTTAAATACCAAACATTCAACAAGACATCATTATAATTGATTACCCATTAGAGGAAGAATTAGAGTTAGATTTAGGTTTTATTCTTGAATTGATATTAGATTTAGCATCAGAAGAAAAATCAATATTAGTCTTACCATTGGATTTAGAGTCCCTTGAGTTGGAATCAAATTTAAAATTAGAATACATTCATGGCTATTAAAATATTGGCTATGCATACCTTGTAGATAAATTTGAATGAATTTGTGATCCTTCTATGGTTTTTGAGGATGAGTAATTTGTATTCAACATAAATTCTCCTAGTATCTTCTATGAGGATTGTGTTACCTTCCCCCATTTCATTACCATTCCACATGCCATTATAATCAACCAACATATCCATATCATTGGCATTACATATTGTATAAATTTTGATTAGGAGTGATAGAATCATACCTTATTGAATTACATCCATGGTGACATATAAATTTAAGAATATCTAGGAGGACAAGACCAAAATTGTGTAGAAGAAGAACAATCTCATAGTGAAACCTTTTCAAAGGCACTAGGTGATAATCAAAGTTCAAACTCAACATCTTTTAGTGAAAGCTTTCTAGAGGCACTAGAAGATAATCAAAGTAAAAATTCAATGTTCCATAGTGAAAATTTCTCGAAGGCATTATGGAATAGTCAAGACAACTTCATTGTTGAAAATATCTTTGAGGTGCCAATAGTTGAGCATAAGATTTCTTCACTATTTGATGAAGACAAAATCAAAGATCAAATATAAATAGCTTCTTAGCTACATCTTAATTAGTTGGTAGTTATTCTCAACCCTAAACAACATAAAAATATGGTCATCCCATCAAGAGAATATTCAGAATTCTTTAGCCTTACCACATCCAAAGTTTTGTTGAATCCATAATTAGTAACATTATGTGTGCCTGAAAGCCCTGATCTTCATTTATTTCCAAACCACTACACATTCCATTATCATCCACCATTACATCACCAAATAAAACATATCATCCAACATTTATCGCTATTTACCATCCATGTTCACACTTTCCTTTGTAGAGCCTGCAAAGATACCTTGTCTCAATGCTTGAAGGAATCAAAATCAACAACTAACAAAGATCATAACAACATTATTTGCATCCAAATATAGATGTAGTTATTGATTGATAAATTATTCAGATGAGGTGTAGGATATAAATTAACATGATTGATTATTATTTTTATATCATTTATTTATTAGGATGTGCATCTCCACATTAGTAAGAATAATAGAATCCAAAACCACACCCATGACAAACACATATACCATGTCATTTTCATTTACCATTTATTTTTAAAATGTTGCATACCCATCCAATCACACCATAACTTAAGATAAACCCTCTTACCATATTATCCAATCTATCAAAACCTATCATTATCCTAAAAAATTCCACCTTATCATACCATTCCTATCTAGACCAAAGACTATTTTTAGTCATCCTATCCAATCTTGTTTTGATCTTCGTTACTTTGGTTCTTATCACACTTTTTGTGAGGGTATTTTCATCAAGTTTTAATAATCAATAAAATCCATTTTTAAAATAATAGTCTATGAAATTAGTTTGATAGTTGATCTACAAAGGTATCTTTCATTTTTTGTCCTATATCAAGTTTATCTAGGTGAGCTTGATTATATCACCCACTAGGGAAATTAGTGTTCACTAGTCTTGATACTAATTATAACTATGGAAAAATTAGTATCATTGATCTAATTCATTGTATCTTAGTTATAACTACCTATGGGTAAACTAGGGGCATCATTTGTTTATCATGCATTGTTGTATCACCTCACCATTATTATTTTCATTTAACTGGCCATTTTCTAGATTTGAGAACTTGTTGGAACCTAGTTAGTTTTTACCTACCTTTTTTGTGGATGAAATTAATATGACTTGAGGTCATTACAGGACTATGTAGGTCATGATCAATTCATTTTGAGGTTACCTCGATCCCCCTTTCCATGTGTTCTCACTATTTTATGAGCAACCTCAGCCAAACACTCTTATCATTTTGTGAGTAGGTATCTTATCATTATCTAACAAGTTAAGATATCTCAAAATACCAAAAACATTTCTAATATTTAAAAAATCCAAAAACATTTATCTTGTCTAGGCCTAGTCAGTTATCTTCAATTCACCCTACTAGGGCATGGTTATTGTTAGGATGTTTTCTTTTGCTTTTATTTTCAAAATTTTTGTTTCTTTGTTTATTTCAAGTTGTTTTTCTATTTGTGTGCTTTTTGGGTGTTTATTTTTTTATTTGTTTGCTTGATTATTTATTTTCTTTCAACATTATTACCTCAACTCAGTTTATGTGGTCATGAGGTGATTCTTTATGCATTATTATTGAGTCCATCCATATTCATACATTAACATCATCGTTGTGATTTTTATCATTAGTGTATTTTTTTCAATTGTTTATTGGATTGGGAGTCATTATTTATGTATATTTTATCCAAGTCCTCATGGTTTTCTATCATGAATCCTACCATCACATGCTATAGTAAAAATTAGTTGTAGGGAGTCTTACATGCAATGGATCCATAAAAGTTTCTCCTTGGTACCTTGGAAAAATTATCCCATCCATCCTAATAAAATTAACCCATTCACCATTCTATTGATATCATTTCTAATTAGAATGAGCATCTACTCATTTATAGGTACAACTAAATAATTTCAATTGATCAATCTTTATTCTTCTATCCATATCTTTCATCACTTTTAGTATCCTCATATGCCTGGTTATTTGTGTCTTCTATAGTCATTAGACCATCACATCTATGTTTGTGCCCACTCATCTTTAATATGTATTCTAGGTTATATCTTTGAGTTATGCTTTCTAATCAGCCTTAAATGTGGAACAACTATATCAAACATCATCTTAATCTAATCCATGTCATCTTAATTATTAGAACCACCTATGGGAAAATCATTATTTTAACTTTTATTCTTGATTATAACCAAGTTTAGGCAAATTAGTATCATTTTTAAATCAATGAATGCAAGCATTTTATCATTTGAATTAACCTCAACCATGGGTTAATTCCACCTTTCTTCTTTCTTATCTTCAAGGGACAATCCATCCACATATCTAATGACCACTCCTTTGAAGGGGCATCATTATAGGATTTTCAAACATTACTTGGAGCTTTTTCTTTAAAAATCATCTTCCTTTTGGCATATAGGCCTTTACTCATTATTTTGAGAAATGTTTTTTGTGTTTATAGCTTGAAACACCTTCCTAAATAGTGGTAAATTGTAGACACCTAAAACTAGCCACAAATAACCTCCAATCAAGCTTTAGACCAATTTATACCAAAAATCAAAATTTGGCTTAAAAACACTAAAACACATTAAATGGTTTAGATTTGTCATATATAAATTATAATTTTGGCCAAAGTATCACTAAATAGGGAAATGTATTTTATGTGATACCAAACTTTGATCAATTCATTCTGAGTCAAAATGATGATTTCACACTTGGGTGCTCTGGATTGCTCTTTTATACTAATTTTTTTCCACGAGACACATGCCTTTGTTATTTTGTGTTGGAAAAATACTAAATGGGATAATAAATCAAATGCATCTAACATCTCCTTCTAATTCCAATCTAGTAAAACTTTGATCCAATAATATGACATTCTAACCAATTTGATTAATTTGAGCACAAATTTCCAAGATTTGTACCAAAATTGATCAATCATGTTTAAGACTAATTAATTTGAATTAAGAGCTTAAGTTAATTTTCCATAAAACTTATTGAATATTTCATTAATGAAAATTAGTTTCTAATATTTTCATCATCAGGTGAGGTCATTTATGGGGTGGCATCCACAAGCCTTAATTACAATAATTATTTGATTAAGCCTTTCCATGCCTTTTTAATGCCTCTCTATCCCAAATATTTATGAGGGAATTTATTAATTTTAGGCTCTAAAATTTAATGGATTCTTAGCCACACATATTCATCTTGAGATGGATGGTTCAGGTTCATTATGATCAAATAGAAAAATCTATAAACAAAAGGCTTCACACTCATAATTTTAAGCTATCTTGGTGTAAAGTATAATGTTTAAATGCTTCCAAAATCCATTTTTATATAGTGTTATTATGCCAAATTATTGAACCAAGCCATCACAAATCAAAGGTGCCAAGGAGAGGTTTCAAACAACTCTACTAATAAATAAACTTTCATGCACAAGCCAAGCAAGCCACTCTAAGAACCATTTGGAAGCTTCAAGGAAGGTGAAGGAATGCTTCTTTCATGTTTTAGTTTTTATTTATATAAACATGTTTTTTACTAAGCTCCCCTAAATATCTAGGCATAAGGTGTTAGTTAATTAGTGTGTTTTTTTTTTGGATTTTGATTTCATACACTAAAATGATACTAATCTCTCATTATTAAATTCTTATGTTCACAGTTATTACTCTAAAAGGATTGATAAAAATACAATGTCAACCCTCATTCATTCCTCACTTGGTTGGGTTGATACATAAATTTGGGGGACAAAAAGTATGATAGTCCCCCAACTTTGATATTTTTTTTACAAAGGGCATACACCATTTTTTTAAATTTTAAAAGCTCAAGAATCTACCAGAGCCTCAAGGGCATATGTCCTTTTTAAAAGGAATTCACCCTTTATAAAGGGTGTATACCCTTTGTAAAGGGCATAAGCCTCTATGGTTTATAAAGGATGTACACCCTTTATGGTTTACAAAAGGTATATAAAGGGAATACACCCTTTACAAATCAAAGGGTGTACACCCTTTTTTAATGGTGTATGCCCTTTGTAAAGTATGTAAACCCTTTACAAATCATAAAGGTCGTATGCCCTATTGAAATTCTCATTTCTTTTGCAAACAATCCTATGGCTGAGTTCTTTTACTTTTTCCTCTTTCATTGTTTGCCAATTTTAGATTGATGTAAATGCTTTTAATTTTCATCCCACTAAAGGGATTAGACATTTATATTTATATAGGCTAGGTATGTTGCATTTTAATTTTTTAATTTATATTTACATTTATTTATTCAAGTAGGGTTTTGAATTTAGGTTTGAATTAGATATCTTATATTGCCTTAAAAAACCTAAATTTTTATTTAAATTTAGATACACAAGTTTAATGGATCCATTACATGAATAAAATGTTGGATAAATACTTGAATAATTTGATTTTGCATAAGAATAAGTTTAATTATATGATAAATACACTTCCAAACATCAATAATTACAAATAATCATCAATGGTTTGCATCACTCTTCAGCTATTAGTTCATAAATTTCACTTGAAAATACATTAGAGTCTATTTTTAATGAAGTGGGAAATATGAATTCACAACTTGATGAAATGATGAATCTAAGAGAGGTTATGAAACAATTTTATTTTGACAAATTGTCATATGAAGATGTGAAGGAAAAAATAATAAAAGAGGTTGTGTGTGCTTTATTTGTTATTTCTAGAACCAACCAAACTCCACCAATGAATTGTAAACACATTAGTATTGATTGGTGTGTTCATGAGCAGATTAAAAATAACTTTTGGGAAAGGTGGTGGATGGTGTTTGATGAGCCTCCATGTAACAATACTGAGTTTAAATTAATGTTTTTAATAAAATTTTATTGTAGTTTGTGTTGAAATAAATTCCAAGTTATTTTGACATGAATGCCTCCAAAGTAGGGGAGGTGGGTCTTCATTTAATATAACTAGTATGAGGTGAGGCCAAAACTATCATAATAAAGCTCAAAGAAATAGATGAATAATATCACAAGCCTATATTCCTAAAAAATTTCATCATAACATATAGATGAACACCCTTGAGGCTATTACTAGTCTGACACAAGTTATGATTGATCATGGTATTCATACTTTGAATACCTCTACTTAGCCTACAATTAGTGCTAGTGGTAGTGGTGGTGTCGGTGGTAGTCGTATTGGTGTTAGTGGTAGTGGTGGTAGTGGTTTTGTTAGTGTTGGTATAGGTGCTAGTGTCCCTCCTCCTACTCATTTTACAATTCATATGCATTGTTACACATCATGTGGGAGGAATTATATGATACCTCCTATTTAGATGCAATATACATAGAATATATTAATGTAAACTAGCATGATAGAGTATATGCCATTTGTATATGCTTCAATAGTGCATAACACTAGCATACCAAATCATATGACGCATGTAGGTGCTTCATTAGTGCAAGACACTAGTGTTCCAGTCACTATGCAAGATGTAGTAGCTTTACTAACTCCTATCAGGGTATGTCAGGATCTTATTTTAAAGGAGTTATTGACTTCACCATTTCTATTTGATACATAAGTTTAATTTTAATTATAGTTTATTTATGCTTGTAAAATAAAATTAAGTTTATTTTCTAGTATGTGTTTACTTAATTGAGTAATTTATTTAACTAAACTTTTTATTTGTTACTTTTATAGATGATTGGTGATATTTTGGGTGCCTTAGCAAGCCTTGACTCTATTTTAGAGGTTAAAATTTGCATGATTATACCCTATACATAGGTTTATAAAAAATTTAATTACATATTTATTCATGTATATATATATATAATTCATAGAATTTTATGACATTCATTGTATTCATACATTATTTATTTATGAGTTTTATAGATGATGAGGGATGCTATGGGTACCCTTCATGGATGAGAAGAAGGTTTAGTTGATGTTGTTGTGACATCAAAAAATCCACTATGTCTATAGTAGGCTTGATTTATGGATGAGGAATGGTGAGAACACATAGTAAAATTGTTTTAAGTTTTAAGTAATGACATTTTATGTCATATTTATATAATTGTATGCACATATAGATCTAACGATATATGTATGCTCCATAGGATTCCACATGATGGGTGTTTATGTAGTCTCGTAGCCTTAGAAAGCCATTTAGATGTAATATGGTGAGTGTAGAATAATTTTACAAAATTTTACATTTACAATTTTAATGCAATAAATTTTATATTTCATATGTTTTGCTGACACAACAATTTTCATCAATTATAGATGAAATAATGGATGACTTACATATTGAGAGGAGAGTATCTAATTATATTGAGTCATCCAACACCCCTGACTCTATTTCCATGCCAAAAAAGTGTAATTTATTTGGATTCAATGAAGATCAAGAGAGATATTTATTATGTTAAGGGTTTAGTTGTAGGCACAATTAAATTTATATTTGTATATGTCCCACATTGTATGCTTATATGGTGCATGTTATCTATGTATATGTTATGGTCTACATTTTTATTGATATATGTTATATTATTTGTGTTAAATTATGACATATAGCTTTTCATGTATCACCTATATACTATTTGACATTATGATTCCTTTACCTATGTGTATTTTATATTTTGATCATTTAATTTGTACACATATTATTAGTTAATGATAATTATTACTTCATATGTGGTTTAAAAATTCACATTATTCCCTAAGTTAGGTGTTTTGAATCATTAGGTATATTTAACATTTACATGTGATATTTACTATTTACTTTTTTTATTTACATTTGATTACATATAAATTTACAATTGTGATGTTTAAGTGGAATTGGGATCAATTTCATGGACATGTAAATATTAAAAATTGTACTTTATCATAAATGTTAGTAGGTCTAGTGATATGATTGTGTATGTTGATAACAGACTCTTTAAAATCATAACATATCATGTTATCTACATTATTTTGCCTCATGTGGGATTTTAATTCTTCTATCTTCAATAATGTGTCATCATCACAAGTATTCTTTATTTATTGTGTGAGATCTAGCTTATGCAAGGCCTTGGTAAAAGATTTTAGGATTCAAGTATTCTTTATTTGTTGCATGAGATCTAGCCTATGCATGGGCTTAGATGATATATCATGTTGTATAGTAATTATAAATTGTGTTGGTGCTTCAACAATTCAAGTAATTTTAAGCCATCCCATAGCATGCTTTAATTACCATGGTGTAGACATTTGCTTTGTATTTTTTCCACTATGTACATGATTAGCAGACATGTTTCTCTCCCCTAATCCATTCTTAGGAGAGGTCACTACATGCTGCTATTTTATAACTAAAATTCAAACTCTAGTAATAAAATAGTTAATTCATCTCTTAAAATAGTTTAATGAAGAATATAACTGTTTTTTATTGATTTTGCATGTTTACCATTTTATGGGAAATGAATATCAATAATTGATTTTGATACATTTTTATCAATATCTGATGAGAATTATATATATCTCATTAATATAGAAAAAATAATACCCCATTTAAAATTTAACTTTATTTTAATTGCTTGATTAGACATTTTTCTATCTCTATAATGTTTAGTACACATCTTTTTAAAAAACTACATAAATTGCTCCTTTTACTTTCATAATTTAGGAGATGATTTGAAAAATGATTTTTTTAAAATCACATAGTAGATTTTTTAACACCATTAAAACATCAAATGGTGCAATTCATGGCTCAAGCCACTCTTTAAAACAATTTTCCCATATCTATGATTTGAGGGACTAAGAAGTTGCACACACCAAGAAACTTAATTTCTCTTGAATATCTAATTTCATAAATGTCAGAAATTTTCCACATGGTGGTATATATACATGAATGAATAAATATAATAAGAAATACTGAGAGGATTTTATCTAACTAGATATGGATGAGATGTGGAAACAGGATTTCTCTCATAGCCAAATCTCTTAGAACGGCCTAAAAGTTGGTTAACAAGGGCCATATATTCTAACTCGTCAATCCAATCAACAAACCATCTACATGAAAATGTTTGGATAGGAATTTTTAGGGTATAAAAACATTATTATAGTCTTGTTTGATTCCTAGGAGAATAAGATGCAGTTGGTTGGAGGCATTCCTTATGAAAATTCACTCGTCCATGAGTGTGCAAAATGAGTGAACTTTGGTCATGCATTTTAGAATAATCATGAGGGGTAGAGATTAATCATCAAATTATACACATGATTTTATGAATCCTATAATAAATCCTAGGAGTATTTTATCTAAATAAATATGGATGAGATGTGGCAATGAATTTTCTCTTGTGATCAAATATCTTAGAATGGGCCAAAAATTGGTCAGTGGGGGCTGTATATTTTGACTCGTCAAGCCAATCAATAAACCATCTATATAGATAAATATAAATATGAATTTTTAGGCTATAATAAAAAATTTATATTCTCATTTAGTCCCTAGGAACAAAATTTTTAGTTGGTCGGAGTCATCCTTTAAGAGAATTCACTCATCCTTGAGTGTGCAAAATGAACAAACTTCCATCACACATTACAAGATAACCATGAGGGATAGAGATGAGATGTCATCTCCCACATATGGATAGATGAGTCCTTTAATAAATCCTAGGAGGATTTTATATAACTCAATATGGATGATACATGGAAATGAGGTTTCTATCACGGCCAAATCTCTTAGAATAGGACAAAATTTGGTCAGTAAGGGTCATATATTCTAAGTCATTATCCCAATCGATGAAATGTCTATGTGGACACACATATATAGGGATTTTATGCTAAAATATCATTTTTCTAGTATTAATCAAGTCTTGGGAGTGAAATTTATAGTTGTTCATAGGTATTCCTTAAGAGAATTTACTCATCCCTGAGTGTTCAAAATGAGTGAAATTCCATCATGTGTCACAAAAGAATCATGAGGAATAGAGATTAACCATAAAATATTAAACATGCATGGATGAGTCCTATAATAAGTATCTAGAATATTTTCTATGGATGAGACATGATAATGAGGTTTCTCTTACGACCAAATCTATTAGAACAGGTTAAAAGTTGGTTAATAAGGGCCATATATTCTGACCTATCAACTTAATCAATGAAAAATCTACATAGAAAATATATATATATATATATATATATATATATATATATATATATATATATATATATATATATATATATATATATATATATAATGTTTTTAAGGCTATAAAAACCTTTGTATGGTCTTATTTAGGCCTTGGGAGTGAAATTGGTAGTTGGTTGGAGGCATCCCTTAAGAGAATTCACTCATCCCTGAGTGTCATAAGTGTGCAAAATGAGCAAACATCCATCATGCATTGTAGGAGAACTATGAGGGATAGATATGTGCCATTATCTCATACATGTGCATTAATGAGTCCTATAGGAAATAATTGGAGTATTTTATCTAACTCGAGATGAATAAGACATGGAAATGAGGTTTCTCTTGTGGCTAAATCTATCAAAATGGGCCAAAAGTTGGTCAATGGGCATCATATATTCTAACTCATCATCCCAATCAATAAAATGTCTATGTAAACATGTTTTAATAGGTATTTTCAGATATAAATAACTTTTTATGGTATTTTTTAGGCCTTGGGAGTGAAATTTATAGTTGGTCAGAGGCATCCCTTAAGATAATTCACTTGTCCCTCGGTGTGTAAAATGAGTAAAATTTTGTCTGCATTGCAGGAGAACTGTGAGGGCTAAAGATAAGTTTTCAACTCCTAAACATACATGAATGTATCCTATAATAAATATAAATATGATTTATATAACTCAATATGGATGAGATAGGGCAATAGGGTTTCTCTTGTGGCTAAATCTCTCAAAACAGGACAAAAGGTTATCAATAGGGATGTACATTCTAACTTGTCAACCCAATCAATAAATTGTCTATGTGGATACATATGGATAATAATTTTTATCTATAAAAACCTTTTTTATTATTATTCAATCCATAATAGAAAATTTTTCAATTAGTTGGAGGCATCCTTTAAGAGAATTCTCTCATCCTTGAGTGTGCAAAATGAACAAACTTCCATCACACATTACCAGAGATACATGAGGGCTAGATACAAGCCATCAGCTCATAGAAGTGAATGGATAAGTCCTATAATAAATCAAAAGATAATTTTATCTAAATAAACATGGAGGATATTCATTTATGAGGTTTATATCAAGGCCAAATATCTCAGAATGGGACAAATGTTGGTCAGTGGGGGTCATATATTCTGACTCATCAACCCAATCAATGAACCATCTATGAAAACACATCTAGATAGATATTTTTAGGATATAAAAACCTTTATTTGGTCTTTTTTAGGTACCAGGAGTGAAATTTAATTTTTTTTTTGAGGTATCCATTAAGAGAATTCACTCATCCCTAAGTGTTCAAAAAGAACAAACTTCTATCATGCATTATAAGAGAAACATGAGGGATAGAGAGAAACCATTAGATCTTGCCCATGCATAGATGATTCATCTAAGAAATTTTAGGAATATTTTATCTAACTGAAGATTGAAAATATGTATAAATGTAGTTTCTCTCAAATATAATTCTCTTAAAATGAGCTAAAAGTTGGTTAACAAAGGTTTTATATTTTGAATCATCAACCTAATCGATGAACCATCTAAATGAACACATCCAAATGGGTGTTTTTAGAATATAAAAATATCTTTTTGGTATTATTAAATCCTAAAGTGTGAAATTTTTAATTTATCATAGGCATCCCTTAAGATAATTCACTCATCCATAAGTGTGCAAAATGAGAAAACTTTTATCATGCGTTGTTGAAGAATCATGAGGGATAGAGATAAACTATATGATCCTAAGTATTCATAGATTAATCCTATAATAAATATCAAGAGGATTTTATCTAAATAAATAGAGATGAGTAAATGTGTTTTTTATCATATCCAAATCTCTTAGAATAGACCAAACATTGGTCAATGGGAGTTGTATATTCTAACTCACTAGCCTAATAGATGAACTACCTATGTAGACACATCTAAATTGAAATTTTTAGGTGATAAAAACCTTTGTCTAATATTAGTTTAGACTTGAGAGTGAGATTCATAGTTGATCAGAGGCATCCTTTAGGAGAATTCATTGGTCCTTAAAGTGTGTAAAAATAGCAAACTTCCATCACACATTACTGGAGAACTATGAAGGATAGAGATGAAACATCATCCCTTAAATGTTCATAGATGAGTCCTATAATAAATACCAAGAGTATTTTATTTAATTTGAGATGGAGGAGACATGGAAATGAGGTTTCTATCATAGTCAAATATCTTATAAGAAGCCAAAAGTTGGTTAGTGTGGGTCATATATTCTAACTCATCAACCCAATCAATGAACCATATATGTAGACACATCTAGATGGGAATTTTTAGACTATAAAAACCTTTTTATAGTCTTTTTCAAGCCTTGAGAGTGAAATTTTTAGTTGATTGGAGGCATCTCTTAAGAGAATTCACTGGTCCCTGAGTGTGCAAAAAGAGCAAACTTCCATCATGCATTGAAGGATAATTGTCAGGGATAGAGATGAACCATTAGCTCCTACACATGTATAAAAGAGTCCTTTAATAAATCTAAATAGTATTTTATCTAAATTATCATGGAGGATATGTAGCAATACAATTTTTCTCATGGCCAAATCTCTCAAAATGGGCTAAAATTGGTCAATGGGGGTCATATATTCTCACTCATCATCCCAATCGATGAACCATCTATGTGGACACAATTAGATGAGAGTTTTTAGGCTAGAATAATATTTGTCTCATCTTGGTTGAGCCTTGTAAGTGAAATTTATAATTGATCAGAGACATCCCTTAAGAGAATTTACTAGTCCTTGAGTGTGTAAAAAGATCAAACTCCCATCGCACATTACAATAGAATAATGATGGGTAGAGATGAATTATCAAATCATAAACATGTATGGATGAGTCCTATAAGAAATACTAGGAGTATTTCATCTAACTCAAGATGGATGAGATGTGGAAATGAGTTTTATCTTATAGTTAAATTTATCATAACATGTTAAAAGTTTATCAATGGGGGTCATATATTTTGACTTGTCAACCCAATAGAAAAACCATTTACACAAACATGTTAAGATAGGTATTTTTAGGCTATAAAAACTATTATCTGGTCTTGGTTAGACCCAAAAAATGAATGTTGGAGTTGATCAGAGGCATCCTTTAAGAGAATCCACTTGTCTCCAAGTGTGTAAAAAGAGCAAACTTCTAGTGTAGATTACATGAGAACCATAAGGGTTTGAGATGAACCATTATCTAGTCTGGGTTGGACCCAAAGAGTGAAGGTTGCAATTGATCAGAGGTATCCTTTAAGAGAATCTACTTGTCTCCAAGTGTGTAAAAAGAGCAAACTTCTAGTGTACATTACATGAGAACCATAAGGGTTAGAGATGAACCATAAGCTCTTAAACATAAATGGATGAGTAATCTAATAAATCTCAAGAGGATTTTTTATAACTCAATATGGAGGAGACATGACAATGTGGTTTCTCTCATAGATAAATCTCTTAGAACATACCAAAAGTTGGTTAATGGGCACCATATATTATGACTCATGATCCCAATCAATTAATCATCTATGTAGAAATGTTGAGATAGACATTTTTAGACTAGAATGAATATTATCTAATAATGATAAGCCCTCATGAGTGAAGGTTATAGTTGATTAGAGGCATCCCTTAAGAGAATTCACTTGTCCTCGAGTGTGTAAAAAGAGAAAACTTATATTGCATGTTAAAAGATAACCATGAGGGCTATAGACAAATCATCAGCTCCAAAATGTGTACATATAAGTCCTCTAATATATCCTAAGAGTATTATTTATAACTCAAGATAGAGGATATGTGATAATTAGGTTTCTCTCAAAGCTAAATCTCCCATAACGTGATAAAAGTTGGTCCATGGGGGCTATCTATTTTGACTCGTGAGCCCAATGGATGAACCAATTGCATGAACATGTGAAGATAGGAAATTTAAGGTTATAAAAACTAATTTATATTATTTTTAACCTCTAGTAATGAATTTTTCAATTGATTAGAGGCATCCCTTAAGAGAATCCACTTGTCCCTGAGTATGAAAAATGAGAGAACTTCCATCACACATTGTAGGAGAAACATGGAGGCTAGAGATAAACCATAAGCTCTTAAACATGCATGAATGAGTCCTATAATATATTAAAAGATGATTGTTTATAAATTGATATAGATGATATGTGACAATGAGGTTTATCTCAAATCTAAATCTCTCAAAAGATGCCAAAATTTAGTCAATAGGGGTCATATATTCTCAATAATTAGCCCAATTGACAAACCATTTATGTGGACACATTAGGATAGGCATTTTAAGGTTATAACAACCATTTTCTAGTCTCTATAGGCCCTTGGGAGTGAAGTTTTTATTTGATTAGAGGCATCCCTTAAGAGGTTCCACTCATCCCTGAGTGTGTAAAATGAGTTAAATTTTGTCGTGTGTTGCATGATAACTATGAGTAATAGAGAAGAACTATCATCTCCTTCACATCATAGATGAGTCCTCCCAAAGAGCATATATAAGATTTTTTTTGCATTTTCTTTAAAGGATAAATAGAGAGAAGCTTAATAATTATTTTCTTAAGGTAGATGAAATTAATATGAATTATTTTTTGGCTTCTCTTCATTTCAAGAAGATAATATTCTCTAATTAGGGCACCAAGCATGTGAAGGTGGAATCTCATTTGGTTACACTAGCCTACATTTAAATTGTTAGTAAAATATTTAAATAAAAATAAACACATAATAATAAAATAATTGAAAATTAAAATACATTAAATCAAATAACTTTACTATATTAATTAGAAACACTAGATAAACTTACCAATTCAATGTAATGTACCTTCAGGGTTAGCTCTATTTGAAAGTGTTTCAAGAATCACTTCATGGTCAGATTCATGAACTTTTGACAAAGTTATATTGTGAGCCTTTCCATGATATTTGATTATTTGAATATTTGTAGAAATAACCAGGTTTGAATAATGAAACACCACCTTGTGTGTTTTCAAGTCCTCAAATAACAATTTTTTTTTATGATAGTACCTATGAAGCTAGGTTCTAGTAACCACTACAAATATAGTGGTATAAATTATTTCTTATCCATAACTAACATTTGTTTCAAATTTTATTTTTTCCTCTACATTGACATAAGTAGTAGGTTTTTCCCTCATCATTGTTCTCAGGTGAAATAATTGCAAAAACATAACCTAAATTTAAAGTATAATCAAATTATAAGCACATATATGACAAAATAAAAATATCATTAATATATAACTAAGGTTGTATGTTTAATTAAAGAATAAATTGTACCTCATTTCACAATATCTAAGATGTGGTCAAAGTCAACTAATGCTTCCATTTAATGATATGTGAATTATTGGAGTGAATGGCTACTCTCTACAGGTGATATGGGTCTATAATACCATTCATCAACCCTTTATTTTGAATCACATTCATTACAATTAAATTACATACATGAGGAACAAAAACATGCCATATCCCTAGTATAAATAGTCCATCAACTTGAATTTGAGCTTTGAATGGAGTGGAAAACACTCGATCTAGGTAATATAATGAAATATTCATACATTCTCTTATGTTATTCCTCTATTAACCAAAATAATCTTCATACATGATAATGTTTATCTGATCCATGACAAATATTCTCATTACATCAAGTCACGATACTTGTAGCATCGATCAAATTAGCACCATCCTTATGATTTTACTACTCTCTTTTAAGGGCTCTTTTTACACATGCACCCACACCATCATGTTCCACTTTTCCATGCCCATCCTCGAAGAAGCTCCAAAAATGTTGAGCCCATTCTTCTTATGCATTTTGATTAACCAATAAAACATTTAAGAATTCTCAAAATTTTCCACATAATTGTTTGACCAAATTTAGTGTGTATCAAACATGATTTATCTTTCATTCAAATTTATATAAAACATATAAAAAAAACCCTAGAAAAGCTCTAGAGAATGCGATCTATCATCGCTCATATAAAAATGGTGCTCCCTCAAAAAATTTATGTTATCATTTGTGCTATAAAGTTCATGTCTAAATGTAATATGAATAGAAATTACAACTTAAATATAATTATAGTATTGGGATTAAAACTCATAATGTGGTTGTAGTGTGTATTTATTAGAAAAATCCATAACCAAAATAATTATGCCAATCGAGAAGTTGTCTTTTCATATTTTGAACCAATTATATTTTAATTTTGATTTGTGTGTGTGTTTGTATATTTGTAGATAATATTATTCTTGAATTCAAACATGAAGTAACATACATAAATTTTATTCATAACTAATTCACATCTTGATGAGTGTTTTCCATCTTTTAACACATAATTTACAGATTTGTGCTTCTTATAATCAACTAGTTACTTTCCAAATTCATTTGTAATATATAGTCACTTAAACAACTCATCAAATTTGAAAAACCACCACAAATGTTACATGTTACATCTAAACATTATTTGGTAAATAAAATTATCCCTCGGGTCTTTGATATAAAAGACCTTTGATTAATTCTCTTGATCTCTTAGGTAGGGAAGATACCATACATTCTTGAAAAAACTTGTTAGTATGTAAAGTACAATGTATATGATAAAAAACATAAAAATTTATAATGAATTTAACATGTACCCTACAATAACATGTGGTGCATGCTTAGCTGATTTTAACATAAAAAGGCTTGCACATCTCAAATGAATTTTGGCTAATTATCAATTGGCCATTAATTTTTTCAATAAAAGTTTTATAAAATTTTGTTTACATCATGTCTAAAAAATGTTTTTCATGTGACTCACAATTTTTTGAGATTTTTATTCTTTTAACAACATATTTTACATTAGATGAGACCCTTGTGTTTTCATTCCAAAAATTTTCAATCAATTATTTTGTTCCTTCAACTAATACCTTATCTTTTCATGGGAGTCTACCACTAAACACCCAACAATCTATGAGTGAAGGGTCATCAAGCCGTGTACCTCTTTTTAAAAAAAATATTAGATTTTTTCTATTTAAGTTCAAGGATTTAATTTTTTCAATAATAATTTGAGATTTAGATTTTGATTTACTTACTATATATTTCATTATTAATCATCTTGTCACATTACTATCTTTATTTTGATTTTTATTGCCTATTGCCTTAAATGCATTAAATAGATTCTTTACTATTATACTATTTCTTCCTTCCATTTTTAATGTACTTAACCCTAAATTATGAATCATAGGGAACATTATTTGCATTTTCATCAATTGAATAAATATTTGACATCATTTTATATGGACTTTATTCTCAAATGCATAGTTTCATACACATTGAGCATGATGTTGAAGTGAACATGTTGACATTTTACCTTCCATAAGTTCTATTATTTTTTCATCTATTTCAACCAAATACTTTAGTATTCATCTTATTTTACTTGGAGGTGTGAGTTTAGGAGATATATTTTATATTAAATTTGGTGGTGTTACCACTTTAACCATATTAGGGATAGTAGAGGGTTGGCTATCTACATTACACCGTATAGGTGAATTAAATTCCTCTTAATTAGGAGACATATGATTTGGGGTCATTACTTGATGTTGATTATCATCATACTCAAAAATTTCATTATGAATGGATGTTTTATTATATTGTGGTTGTCCATATGTTTCATCACTCATTACGAATTCATTATTTACATGCTCTAAATTTTGAATTTCATCATGAAACAAAGATTGATTGGGTCCTCTTATCTCATTTGAAGACATATGTAAAAAAAATTCTATAGAATTTGGGCATGTTATTTTCCTTTTAAATATTACCTAGTGTAGAGGAAACACCTTCACCTTGCCTAAAAGCCATTATGAATGATCTCCTTTCTGCTTATCTTTTTCTTTTTCTATTTTTCTCTTTTCTCTTCAATTTTATCATTTGTTATCTCTTTGATTGGTATTTTATGATGAATTCTTGACCCCATTATTTATCTTTACAAAAATAAGATAATTGTATATTTAAAATTTAAGAATTTTTAGTGATTTAAACAAAGTAAATGAATAATTTACCAAATTCACATAGTTACAATAGAAAAACCATCTTGTAATCTATAAAGAGTAAAAAAAATTGTGAATCTAGGAATTTGACTCAAGAGAGGATAGTCAATATGATGTTAGTTCCAAAATGAAAACAAAATGAAAAAAACACACTAACTATCATAACATCTCTAGGCCTAGACACTAGGGAGAGCTTAGTTAACAAACATGAATAAAACACACAACTAAAATGCAAAAGAAACCTATTTTACCTCCTTTGGATGCTCCAAATGAATTTTTAGTAGTGGCTTGCTTAGCTTGTGCTCATGAATTCCTTGGAAATGGAAGCTTGACTACCTCCATCTCTCCTTGGTATCTTTGGCTTGTGGCTTGGCTTGGCTTGGAATCAATTTGGCATGGTAACACTAATTTCAATGGATTTTGGAATCATTTGTGCATTATAAATTTGCATAAAAATATCTTTTGAAGATATTTTAGCATAATAAATTTGCACCAAAATATATTGGAAATGATTTCAATGGCATCTCTATTTATATATTTTTGAAAAAGTTTAGAATAAACCTGAACAATTCATCTCAGGATTGAGATGTGTGGCTAAGGATTAATCTAATTTTTGAAATTAATTTTATAATTATCCTCATCATGACATTGGAAGAAAGGCAAATTAAGATGAATGGAGGGCATGATGGAAGACATTGATGAGGCATGGAGGGCATCATGGAAGGAATTGATGAGGCATGGATGGCATGAATCCTGATAATTGTGGCATTTATGGCCTAGGAACTTCTTCCCAAGAAATGAGGTCACTTGATGATGCAAATATTGAATATTCATTTCCAACAATGTGATATTCAAAAATATCTATAGAATTATTGATTAGACCTCTAACTTGGATTAATTAGCTCTTAAACATGATTAATCACTTTTTACACAAATTACTCAGATTAATCAGAATGCCTTGTTATTAGTATAAAATTTGGTTGGATTAGAATTATAAGGTGATGTTAGATGAATTAAAATCATATTCCCGTTTAGGATGTTACCAACAAAAATAACAAATGCATATGTCTTGTGTAGAATATTTGATAAGAAAGAGCAATCCAAAGCACGCAGGTGCAAAATTGGTATTTTGACTCAAAATGATCTGATCAATGTTAGTTGGCCCATAAATTACATTGCCCCATTTAGGGATACCCTGGCCAAAATTAGTACTTGAATATGTTAGTTTCACATCATTTATCATGTTTTACTATTTTTAGGATAAATTGTGTATTTTGGGTGAAAATTAGTCAAAATCCTAGTTGGAGGTTATCAATCACTAGATTTAGGTGTCTATAGTTTTCCCCTATTTGGAAATATGTTACAAACCATAGGAAAATAAATTTCTTCTCAAAGAATGAGAAATGGCCTGTATGCCAAAAAGAAAATGATGGTTGAAAAACAAAGCTCCAAATAGTTTTGAGAAGCTTATGATGATGCCACCTTGAGTGATTGGCCATCACATTTGTTGATGGATGGTTCCTCAAAAAGAAATAAGAAGAAAGGTGTAATTAATATATGGTTGAGATTAAGACAAATAAGAAAATGTTTGCATGCATTGATGTAAAAAGGATGATAATTTTCCCAAAGGTAGTTATAATTAGGAATAAAAGTGAAACTAATGATTTACCCATAGGTGATTATAATCATTAAGTATACCTAGATTGGCTAAAACTAATGGTACCCCAGTTAGGGATGATTAACAAGGGTATATAACTTGGAATATAGATTAAAGATGAGTAGGTGTGAAGTGATGAAAGAGATGGATAGAAGAATAAGATTGATCATTATAAATGATTTAGTTGTACCTACCAATGAGGAGATGCTCATCCTAACAAATAATGAAACAACTAGAATGGTCATTAGGTTGATTTGATCAAGGGTGTGATGGAAGGATTTTCCAAGGTGCCAAGGAGAATCTAATATGGCTCCATTGGTTTTAGACCTTTATGAAGCTAATTTTTGTTGTAGCATGTGATGGTAGGATTAATGATAGAACACCATGAAGACTTGGCCAAAATATGCATAAGGACTGACTCTTGATCCAATAAACACTCAAAAAAATGCACCAATGATAAAAACCATGTTGACAATGTTGACAAATGAATATGGATAGACTCAAGAATAATGTGCTCAAGGAATCATCTAATGAACACATATAGATTAAGTCAAGGAAAAAATGCTAAAAGAAAACAAATAGGTAAGTGAATAAACAAATAAATAAAAATAAAAATAAATAAACAACCTAATATAAACAAACAAATAAAAAGCTTGAAAATAAAAGCAAAAGAAAGCATCCTAACAATGACCATGCCCCAGTAAGGCAGATTAAGGATAACTAACTAAGATTAGATAGGAAAAATATTTTTAGATTTTTGAAATGTTATGAATGTTTTTAGAATTTTGATGTATCTTAAGTTGTTATATAATGAAAAGATACTTGCTCACAAAATGGCAAGAGCATTTGGCTTAGGTTGCTCACAAAATGGTAAGTATATGGAAAGGGGGACTGCGGTGACCTTAACATGAATTGAGCATGACCCACATAGTTATGAAATGACCTCAAGTCATAGTAATTACAACCACACAAAATGTGAGGCAAAACCAACTAGCTCCTAACAAGTTCTCAAATCCAGCAAATGATGAGTCAAATGAAAATAATAATGGCAAGGTCATGCAGTAATGCATGATAAACAAGTTTTTCCCCTAGTTTGCCCATAAGTAGTTATAACTAGGATATAATGGCATAGGTAAATGATACTAATTTTTTTATAAGTGGTTATAATTAGTATCAATACTAGTGAAACATTGATTTACCCATAGGTGGTTATAATCAAGATCACATAAATAAAATTGATAGTATGAAAGATATCTTACCAGATCACCTGTCACACTACTTTCATAGACTATCATTGTAAACATGAATGTGATTTATTATTGAAAATTGATCATAATCCCCTCATAAAAGGTGTGGGAAGAACCAAATTAGCTAAGATCAAAACAAGATTTGGTAAGATGACTGAAAATAGGCTTTGGTCTAGATAGGAATAGAATGATAGGATGGCATGGTCTTGCTAAGGATAATGATGGTTTTTGATAGATTGGATAAAGTGGTAAGAGGATTTTCCCAAAGTGATGGCATGAATGGCTAGGTCTATGATAATGGAAAATAAGCATATGTAATAATGGCAATGGCATGGTAATGTGAAATGATATGGTACATGTTTTTGCCCTAGGTATGGTTTTTGATTCTATTGTTCCTACTGATGGGGAGATGCATGTCCTAATCAATAAATGATATAAACAAAACACTTCATCATGTTAATTTCTAGACCACACCTCATTTGAATAACTACTTTGTCAAAAATTTGATGTAGATCTAGTTTTGAAGTGTGCTTTTGTGATCTTCATTGGTCATTGATATTGATTTCTTCAAACATCAAGATAAGGTATCTTTGTAGCCTCTACAAAGGAAAGTGTGGTCATGGATGGTAAATAAAGACAAATAATGGATGGTAGGTTTGATTGTGAAATGTAATGGTTGATGATAATGGAATGTCGAATGGTAGGAAAACAAATGTAGATAAGGACTTTCAGTCACACATAATGTTGTTGATGTCATATTTAACATAACTTTGGTTGTGGTGTGGTTGAAGACTTATTCTCTTGATAAGACCACCATATTTTTTTATTATTTTATCTTGAGAGTACCTACCATATGATTAGGTTGTATATAGGATTATATTTTGATTTGATCTTTGATTTTATCTTCATCAAGAAATGAAAAACTTTTGTGCTCAGCTATTAGTGCCTCATAGAGGTTTTTACCAATGAATTTGTCTTAATTATTCCATAACACATTCAAGAAGGTTTCACTAAGGAATGTTGAATTTTGAATTTAATTGTCTTCTATCACTTCTAAAAAAGTTTCACTAGAAGATGCTAAGTTTTAAATTTGATTGTCCCCTAGTGCCTCCAAAAAAGTTTCACTAGAAGAGTGTTCTTCTAGTATGTGAATATGGTCTTGGCCTTCTTACTCTTCTTCGACCACTATATCAGCATGGATGTAGTTCAAATTTTTTTGATTCTATTGATCCTAATCGACACTTATAGGAAATGGAATGTCAATGATATGGCTATTTTAGTTGATGGTAATTGCATGTGGAATGGTAATGGAATGGGGAAAGGCTACAAAATCCTTATAGAAGATACTAGGATAGATTGTGTCAAAGTTGAAGCACTCATCCTCAAAAACCATAGAAGGATCACAAATATATTAAAATTGATTTGTAAGGCATACATAAGTAATTTTGAACAATCAAGAACACATTATTCTTTTGAATCTGATTCTAACTCAAGGGACTCTGAATCTGATGTTGAGACTGATATTGATTTAGATTCTAATGGTAAATTTGATGTTGGATTAATAATAGAACCTAACTCTAACTTTGATTCTTCATTTGATGGGTACTATGTTACAATTATGTCTTATTGAATATTTTATTTTGGACAAGTAATAACATGTGATGGCATAATGGGCTCCATAAATATTGATTTGTCAAAGTGAGTCTCCTCTACAATGGGAAAAAGGTCAAGAGATAACTCCTTAGAGATTGACTTTTCAATAGGAGGATCTTGAAAAATAGGCATATGTTTGAGTTAATTATTTTCCCAAAGGTAGTTATAATCACTAAGAATTGACTCAGCAAAGATTGGTTCATCAGTGTGAGATTTTTCAATAACTAGTATAGGATAAATAAGTGATTCATCAAAGGCTGAATTATCACAAGTGGTTAGTTCTAATAAAACATCTTGGATTAGTTGGTTGTCTTGGCTTTAGTTTCCAATGAGTTGGAAAATACCAGTTTTGAACATAGCTTACTCTTTAAATGATTAGATGGGATGACTGGTGGTTGGATAATGGTAGGGCCTTGGGGAGCATGATTGTTTGCATGAGCCAAAGGACAAAGTCTTGAGATGGTAACGATAGGGTGTTGTAGGGCTTGATTACTTTCAAAAACCAAAGGATAAGGTCTTGGTATAGAAATGGTATGATGTGGTAGAGCTTGATTACTCACATAAGCTAAAGCATCTAAGTCTTCCTCATAAACCGTATCATCCTAGTTGTGAGTTAGCTCATAAGTGGGTCCTTGACTATGTTCCATGTACTAATTATTAAAAAGAGGGTATGGATTCATATACCAAAAAACATTATCTATAGTTGGGTCTTCAAGTTCCTCCTCACAAGCCTCTCCATACCAATCAAGGTCTCAAGTTGGATAATAATTTATTTCATGTCTTTGTTCCCATGAATAATTAATATGAGATAGATAGAAATCTATCTCAAAAACCATATTAACATTATTGGGGTCTTGACAAAATCCACAAAAGTCATTTTGTGCAGCCATTCTATCATAAGTTAGATTTTAAGTGACTCCACCATAAGTGTAGCTATACATATCCATGTAAATGATGAAAGATCTAAAACAAGAAGGCTTAGAGTTATACAAATTCTAAAAAACTATGTCCAAAGGACAAATGGTACAAGCTTGGTCTAACTTGGTCAAAAGGTAGAGTTGTATCTCCAAAATTATTTGTGCTAAGACTTGATATAAAATAGGCTAACATCAAATTTCTAATGTCAAGTGTCATACACATAAAAGTTCAAGCATCTAAATAAAAATTGGCATGTCAAAGGTCTAGGTCAAAGTGTTTCAAATAAGGTCTAAACTAGGAAAGGGAAAAGTTGAGTTTCTAGGTCTATTCTCCAAACATGGAGTCAAAAAATAGGCTAAAAAAAATAGGCAGGTGCTAGTAATTTTGGCCAAACAACATCAAAATCTAGAATTAAACAAAGGATGATGTGATTTGAGTTAATCTAAAAAATTTGGAAATAGCTTTGACATAAACCTAACACATGAAATCAAACATAAACATGATCAGTTGGCATAGGGCATAAGATAAAAGGATCTTTGAGAAAGGCTATGTTTTCCCAAATAAAGGCACAAACAATGATAAGGATAGGTACTAAACAAATAACCATCAATAGTTTTCAAATTTAGGTAATTGATTAACTAAATTTATGAAACCCAAAAGAGGAAGATCTATGTATTATCCCCACAAATTAAAGTCTAAATAGAAACCAATCAATGTTTAAATCCAAACTTGACAAGGCTAATTAAAAACTAGGAGTTGAACAAGCAATCTAGACAAGATTAGACAACATGACAGCATAATATAAAGGTCTAAATGGTATACACAAAATGGTTTGAAACAAATGGTTTTTGATACAAGGTGAAACAAGTCTTGAAACAAATTATGTAGTCTAATGGCGTAAGCATGGTTGAATGATGTGATCACTGCTATGTTTCAAAAGACTCAAAGGCAAAAATGGTTTGACATTATTTTGGTAGCATAACACTACCCTCCTCAAATTAAATACATTTTTTTGACATGGATTATGAATAAACAAACAAGTTTTAGTCTCAAAACATACCAAGCAAAAATGAACAAAATACACTAAGTATAATCATCGAAATATTAGCAAGGGTATGACATGTGGGGTTAACTAAACTATCAAGTTTTAAAAACATTTATGGGAATCAATTACATAATGAATTACACATCAAACAATACAAAATAAAATCATGGAAATTAGGTGACCTCAACATTGGCTAGTTGTAAAAAGGTTTAGTCCTTTCTACAACCACTACATCCTATTGTTCACTTAGTGTAGTATGATGTCCAAATGTAGATACATCTTGTGTGAAAATCTAAAGGAGTAAGTGAATTCAATGCCAAGAGATAAAACCCCAAGTCAAATCCTATCTAAAAAACTAGCAAGATGTAGTGATGTCCCCTTCATAAGCCAAGATGCAATGAAATGAAAGACATAAAAAAAAAGACTTTAGGGTCATTTTCAAGGTCACCAAAAATTTGATGATTTTTTGGTGAGTTCTTTAAATGATAATATTTTTAAGCCTTTTACTAGTGTATTTGAAATAGGAGTGGTGATTTTGATTCAAGGGTTCCCTAAAAGGGAAAAATGGAAGAGAATACATGCAATATCCATATTTTTGCCAGAAAAAATTTAATCCAAACAAATAAATAAATATAAAAATATTTGAAAAGGTGAGTTCATTTTTAATCCCAAAGGTAAATTGAAGTGGTGTTCATTTGACCACTTGGTCTTAGTTTCAAACTTTGAAAACATTCACCATAAACATTAAAAATAAATAAAAAATCTTGTTAAATACCAAAACAAGGTTCCTAATTGATTTTTAAGCATGCAAAAGGTGATCTAAGCATTTTTTTTGTCAAATTTCAAGCTTGGTCCTAAAATAAAAATGTTATCATGTCCTTTAGCCTTGAAGATATTTTGGTTTTAAAATAATAAACTTTAGAAAAAGAGATCTCGAGTCTATGTTTTAAGAAAAACATAGTGATTGACTTCAGTTTATATTACTAATGATGGTTACATTTTATAATCAACATCAGTTATCCAACTAACATCATTTATACCAATGTGACTAACGATAGATATACACCTAATGTTGGTTTTTCTAACTGGTGTCAATTAAGATATTCAACTGATTTCAGTCTTACTTACTGATGTTAGTTATTGTGTAAAACCATGGAAAACAAAAACAAAAAATAAAGTTAGAAAATCAATTTTCAAGAGTTTTAAGGGTCCAAATGAATATTTTAAAGTTTCAAAATGATCTTCTTGAATTATGAGATGCATCTAGTCCCACCGGTCATCCCATATGTGGATATAGAAATTTGACTCAAGAGGAGATGGTTTGTATGGTGTTAGTTCCAAAATGAAAACAAAATTAAAGAAACACACTAACTATCATAACATCTCAAGGCCTAGACACTAGGGAGAGCTTAGTTAACAAACATGATTAAAATACACAACTAAATTGCAAAAAAAAACCTCTTTTATCTCCCTTGGATGCTCCAAGTGCCTTTGTAGTAGTCACTTGCTTGGCTTGTGCTCATGAAGTCATTGGCAATGGAAGCTTCACTACCTCCATCTCTCCTTGGCACCTTTGGCTTGTGGCTTGGCTTGGCTTGGAATCAATTTGGAATGGTAACACTAATTGTAATGGATTTTATAATCGTTTATGCATTATAACTTTGCATAAAAATAGATTTTGAACATATTTTAGTGTAATAACTTTGCACCAAAATGGATTGGAAATGATGTTCATGTCCTCTCTATTTATAGATTTGTGATAATGTCTACAATCAACCTGAACCATCCATATTCAGATTGAGATGTGTTGCTAAGGATTAATCCAATTTTTATAATTAAGTTTATAATTATCCTCATCATGAAATTGGAAGAAAGGGAAACTAAGAGGGATGGAGGGCATCATGGAAGACATTGATGAGGCATGGAGGGCATCATGGAAGGCATTGATGAGGCATGGAGGGCATGAATCATGAAATCTATGGTATTTATGGCCTAGGGATGTCTTCCCAAGAAATGAGGTCACTTGATGATGTAGATATTCAATATTCACTTCCAATAATGAGATATTCAAAAATATCTATGGAATTCTTGATTAGTCCTATAACTTGGATTAATTAGCTCTTAAGCATGATTAATCACTTCATGCACAAATTACTCAAATTGATCAAAATGCCTTATTATTGGTCTAAAATTCAACTATATTAGAATTGGAAGGTGATGTCAGATGTGTTGGAACTGTATTCTCATTAGGATGTTACCAAAAACAAATAACAAAGACACATGTCTTGTGCACAAGATTTGATAGGAAGAGCAACCTAGAGCACCTATGGGCAAAATTGGCATTTCGACTTGGAATGATCTGATCAAATTTAGTTGGCCCATAACTTGCATTACCCCATCTAGTGATGCCTTGGCTAAAATAAGCACATGAATATGTTAGTTTCACATCATTTAGCATGTTTTTAGTGTTTTTAGGCTAAATTGTGCATTTTGGGTGAAAATTGGTCAAAAGCTTGGTTGGAGGTTATCAGTGGCTAGATTTAGGTGTCTACATAAATGATTAATTTTCATGGGAAAGGAAAGAGAAATTCATGAATCACAAAGGTTTTGCATGATTCAAAAGAGCACACACCCTTTGGTAGCCACAAAAAAAATGGGCAAAAACATTGATTAGGGAAAAAGTGGGGGTGAAAAGGGTGTACGCTCTTTTCATGTTTAGAATTATTTTTGCCACTTTCCCTCCAAATTTTCCTTGGTTTTAAGCATGGGGTTCCCAAACCTAGTCTAAAATCTATCATGGAACTACCAAGGGGATTTATAATAAATTTAGGGATTTATTTCTATCATTATCAACATGTTTAATTAGGTAGCTTTTATTATTTATATATATATATATATATATATATATATATATATATATATGGGTTTGTATAGGGGAAATAATAGTTTTATAATATATAATTTTTTTAATGTTAGAATATTATTTATATATTACTTAATTTATACATAACATACCTCGTTATAGTCTATACACATATCATCACAAATTCCCTTATAGATTTTTGAATACTAATTAAATGCTTATAAAATTTTTATCTCAACAATCTAAACATTTTAAAATATGATTTTAAAAAAAATGATTTTCATGAAGTTAAGTTCAAAAATCTGTGTTCGTACACTTGCAATTTCAATTTTTCATCTATTTTGACTTGTAAAATTATTTAAAATCATATATATAATAAAAATTAATAAAAAATAATCTCAACAATCTTTGACATTTCACCTATCCATATATGAAGTTTCATACAAAAATTCATTCATTTGCTGAAAAAAAAGTGTCTGTACACAAGGAATCTCCTTATCTTTTCATAAAATTGACCAACCTATTATCATACATTCATCTATCTCACACACTTCTATCATCTAGGTATTGAAAAAAAAAATAGAAACTACATTCAAAAGGACATAATTCATGTTTTTATGTGATTTTCATATTCCTTTTCAAGTGTCTCTAACATTCTCTCCAAATTTAACTATTGTTATTTTTAGAAGAAAAAAAAGTGATTCTTTATACCCCCCCTTTTATCCCCCATTATATTTCATCTACCCAAATATGCATAGTAAAAGACTAAATAGACTAAGGAAACTTATCAAAATCACTCTATCAAACATTTAATTCAACAAACCTTCCTTATTTCCTTACTATTCATAGGTAAAACACATATATAGGTTTGAAGCACTAAAAGAGTAGCCCAAGAGCCCAATTTTACAAGTTACAATCTAGTTCACTATTATACTTGCTTTGTGCATATTGTATGATTCACATAGAATACAACACATAGGGGAGAACTACATGAGTTTGAATCCCTCCTATGAATTACTTGATATGTAGGTATCACTCTCTAATAGTAGGGTTTTTGTTCAACTCAACACCATGTTCCCACTAACATATTTTTTACAAAGTCATAATTAAGAGGAATAACTAAGGTTTTGCCATTTCATGAGGAGTAATAGTCCATGACCCAAATCTAATAGAGTGAATTCAAATCAAAATTTGTAAGCATCTATGTGGTTGCATCCTTTTTTACTAGTTATTATATATAATACATTTAAATTGAACCTAGATAGTAGAATCAACACAACCATTCTAGGCTGATGTTAATGTCTAGAGCACTAGAAGTATTAGATCCATAATTTGATGACTAATCCATAACTATATTCCATCATTATTCTTACATGTTTTAGATATAGTACTGCATTAACATCAAAATGAGATAAGTACATTACTTATTTTTTATTTCCATATCTATCACAGTTGTAATTTCTATATTTGGACTATCTTAACATAATAAATTTAGTATATTCTTATATATAAGTTTATCATCTAATTGGCCTAATATATATCTAATTATCACCCTTGTACCATTTAATTTTAATATATCCCTTTAATGAAATATAGTGGATCACCTTAGATATAAATTTTAAGTTTAAACATTCATACCTAATTTCCTACTCTGTGGACACTAATGTCTAAGATAGACACTAGTGTCGATGTTAATGTCATGACCTAAAGTAACTATTTAATGCCTTTAAGTCATCTATTTTACAAATTAAACATATCTTAATGGTTAACCTAAGTTATTTATCCAAAGGGGTTGATATAAATATAAGATCAACCCTCATTTAGTCTACACTTATAAAATACCAAGAGAGACCAAGGAAAATTATTGAAAACACTCTATCAAGAATTCAATTAAACAACACTTTCTTATTTCCATGCCAGTCATAGTAACAACAAATTTAAAAGTATTAATTAGTAAAAGAGTAACTCAAGGGTTACATTTACCAAGCTAAAAGATAGGTCAATGGTGTACCTGATTTGCACATATTACATGATTCACACATAAGTGAATATGTAGGGGATACCTACATCAATCTGAGTCATTCTTTATAGTATTATCTATATAGATAATACTTACCAATAAAGATTTATTGGGGGTCGTATTGACACTGTGTTCCTACTAATCCATTTTTTTTCCAAATTTACCATGAGGATGAAGAACTAGGTTTTTATAAATTCATGAAGAGAGACAATCTATGACCCAAATCTAAATGCATTTTGATCAAAGATGAATTCAAACCTAGAAGCATCTATATTTGGACAACAAATACATAGATGGGAGGTTAGTCTTGTGTTATTCCAAGAAATAAAACTCAAAATAACACACTAAAATTCTAACACTTCTAACCTAGAAACTAGGGAGAGCTTAGGTAAGCATTAAACACATGAAAGAACAACAAAAACATAAAAGAACACACTCTTTTACCTTCATTGGAACTCCAAATGGCATGTTAAATGGATTTCTTAGATTTTTCATTAAGAAGTCTTTGATAATGAATCTTTCTTTACTCCTTTTCTCCTTGGCACCTTGGCTTTGATTGCTTAGCTTAATATTTGGGCATGATAACATTAATTGTATGAGGCTTATGGAGTAAATCCCACATAACAACTCTATAAAATCCAAGCTTTTTGAATATATTTTTGCATAATAACTTTGTACCAAAATAGATTAGAAACCAATAGGCATGACCTTATATTTATAGCCTCAAGAATCATGAGAAGTGACATTCCATGACCTAGATCTAAAAACACCAGAGGAAGGGAAAGAAAAACCCATAAGCATCTAGGTGGTTGCATCCTTTTTTACTCATTATTACATATAATATATTTATATTAAACCTAGATAGTAGCATCAACACAACCATCCCAGGCTGATGTTAATGTCTAAAGTACTAAAAGTGTTAGATCCATAATCTAATGACTCTCTAAAACTGTCTTCCAGCATTATTCCTACATTTTTTAGATATATTAATACATTAACATCAAAATGAGATAAGTACATTACTTCTTTTTTATTTCCATATCTAGGATAGTTTTACTTTTTATATTTGTAATATCTTAACATAATAAATTCAGTATATGCTTATATCTAGGTTTATAATCTAATTGGCCTAATATATATCTAATTATCACCCTTGTGCCATTTCATTTTAATATAACCCTTTAATAAAATCTAGGGTTAAAAAAAGGATCACCTTAGATCTACCTTTTAAGTTTAAACACTCATACCTAATTTCCTACTTTGTGGACACTAATGTCTAAGGCAAACACTAGTGTCGATGTTAGTGTCCTGACCTAAAGTAAGTGTTTAGTGCCTTTAAGTCATCTATTTTACAAATGAAACATATCTTAATGTTTATCCTAAGTTATTTAATTCAATTTATTTATCTAAAGGGATTGATATAAATATAATATCAACCCTCATTAAGTCCACACCTATAAAATATGGAGAGAGACTAAGGTAATTTATTAAAACCATTCTATCAAGAATTAAATTAAACAACACTTTTGTATCTCCATGCCAGTTATAGGAGAAACACACAAGTATGAATTACTAAAGTAGTGACTCAAGGGTTATATTTACAAAGTTATAAGATAGGTCAATGTTGTACTTGATTTACACATATTGCATGATTCACATATAAGCCAACACATAGGGGATAACTACATCAATCTGATTCCCTCTTTAAAGTATTGGATATATAGATAGAACTCACTAATAGATTGGTATTTAGGGTTAAATTGACACTGTGTTCCCACTAATCCATTTTTTCCAAAGTCACCATGAGGATGAAGAACTAGGTTCTTAAAAATTCATGAGGAGAGACAGTCTATGACCTAAATTGAAATGAATTTAGGTTAAAGATGAAGTCAAAAATACAAGGATCTATATCTGGACAAGGAAAATGTAGAGGGAGGCTAGTCTTATGTTAGTCCAAGAAATAAAACACAAAACAACACACTAAAATCCTAAAACCTCTAGCCTAGAAACTAGGGAGAGCTTAGGTAACAATTAAACACATGAAAGAACAACAAAAAATAAAATAAAACACTCTTTTATCTTCTTTATAGCTCCAAATGGCTTGTTGAATGTATTCTCAGCTTTTTCATCAAGAAGTGTTTGACAATGAAGCTTTCTTGACTTTGTTTCTCCTTGACACCTTGGCTTTGATTGTTTGGCTTAATATTTAGGCATGGTAACATTAATTCTATGAGGCTTATGGAGTAAATCCTACATAATAACTATAAAACATCCAATCTTGTTGAATATATTTGTGAATAATAACTTTGCACCAAAATGGATTAGAAACCAATAGGCATGGCCTTATATTTATAGCCTCAAGAATTAACTCTCACAGAAGGTGACTTAAGGTTAAGTTTAGGCTTGGAATGATTTAAAAATAACCCTAGGTGAGTTAATATTAAATCCAATTGCGATAATAATTATCATGTAATTATGATTTTCAATTACTAGGCATGGTTCTCAAATTAGATATTTTGAGATATTTTCGAAGAGCATGACAACTCATAAAGTCAATGATGAAAAGGTTTGATATTTTGATATTTTATAATTTCCATTTTTAGATATTCATTAATTACAAATAGATAATTCAATTAGGTATTTAATTTTGTTTAATTTTTTATTTGATTTTGGTTAGCATTTTAGTTCTCTCAATATTTGATCAAGTTCCTCACTTAATGGGTCTATAGGCCAAATTGATAGTTGTGATGTCATAAGGTGATATTAGGGATGAATCCATGAGAGGTTATTATTGTATATGGGTTAGTATCCCAAACATGTATGCCTTAAAATTATTATAATATTTGATTAATAATGTGAAAATAAATTTGAGACATCAAGTGATTCTTAGGATTAATCTGGAATAGTTGGTAGGAATTAGTCTGAAGTCTAATCAAAAGCTAGTGATGTCCATATTTTGGTGTCTATAGTTTCCTCTATTTGGGAAGGCCTTGAAATTTATAGGCATAACATATTTTCAAATAACTAAAAGGTCATGTATGCCTAATTCCTCAATTATGATGGATAATCTCTAGGTTCCCCCTTCAGGGAGTGGTCAAAATAGAAGACTGACAATCAATCCCTAAAAAAAAAGAGAATGATGAGACCAAAAGGTAAATGTGGTGGAAAATGTTAGGAATATAGAACATATATAAATATTAATGAAATAAATAAAAAATTAAAATGCAAAAACACAATACCAGATAGACACAAATTTAACATTGTTCACCCAATATAGGCTACATCTACAAAGAAATAGCTAGTTCCTTTCTTTATTTGGTCCAACAAAATGAAGGGATAAAACATGAAATACATATAATGAAATATCCTCTTCACTCACATATAATGAGCCATAATAATTACCATGCCCTCATATCAAAAGGAGGGTTACATATAAGGCAAAAATTCACAAATATAATTTATACCATTAGATATGTAACATAATAGTGAATTGTCTAGATTTACTATGAAATTACAATATTTTTTAATGCAATTTTAACTAAATTTTTCTTCAATGGTGCTACCCTAGAACCCATACAAGGGGGCTTCCAAGTAGTTTTCCACCCCCTTGGACCCTCATGGTGACCATAGTGATGGGGGCATTTCCCCTCCCCTCCCCAACACCTCCCCTATTAGGAACTGGGCATTATTATAAGATCAAGCTCCACCATCCAACATAAAAGATTGATTTTCCCACTATTTATTATAACTAGTGGTATAGTGAGCTACCCTAGTTGGGAAGATAAATAGGATGATTTACCCAAAGGTAGCTATATTCATTGGATTAGTGAGATAAAAAAATATAATGATTTACCCATAGACATTTATAATCATTAGCTAAAGGATAAGGGTAACTATTATAGCACATAATTTCACCCTCATGAGAGATTTATTTAGGCTCTCTAACTCTTGGATACAAAATAGGGACAACCATTGGATATGGGTATCTTGTGATGGGATCTAACCTCCAGATAAGGTCAGTTCATCTTGGTATCTCACCTAAACTATTGATTATGCTTGGAAAAGGGATAAAAGGGTTGAAAGGGATGACTAAAAACATAAAAAAGGTGATTCAACAAGCTTAAAAACACTCCAATTTGTATGAAACTAACACTAAGATAGTTCAAAGACAACCCTCACGCACATAATCCCTTCAACTAGTCATTTTGCATCAATATTTCCAAAACTAGGTCCACTATGTAAGAAATTAAGTATGGAGGAGTATGAAACTCACAAAATAAATTCAATAATGACCAAAATTAATAATTATTAGACATGGAGAATGGTGGAAAACCTATAAAAATGCAAGAAAGATGGACAATTACCAAGGAAAGACACCCTTCCAAAAATCAATCATACACAAACTAACTATAACACTAGATGCAAGTAAGAGATAGGAAAAATATGATGTATTATTTATTAAAAGGCTATTTTATAAAATATTTATAGGGTTTTTCCTTGTTAAATGAGAATATATATGTTATAAATGGGGAAGAAATGGTATATCTAGGAAGAAAGGGAAGATAGAGGAGAAGAAATTTCTCAAAATTTAATAAATGAAGCTCAACCAACTTCCATGGAGTATAAACCACATTTTTATTAATTAAAAATTGATATTCTATCAAAAAAATTAACCTCCAAAGGTCAAAAGGGTCTTAAAGCCTTATCATTGGCCTAAAAAGGCACTAAAAGATAAAACATCTTTAAGGATGATGATGTCACACTCCACCAACTTGAAAAAAGATTTAAAACTTATATGTCTCATTGAATTCTCCAAATTTCTCTCCCAACCTCTAAAATATCCCACTTGCATTTATACACCCCATTCCACTTGCACTTCTGAAAGAACTTAACATGATGGTTAGTGATCTTGGAACTCTATGCTTAACTGACCTTGAAGGTTATCTTTTAGTGTTTGATTTTTGATGTTATATTTTATTCTCAAATCAAATTTCATCTCCAACATGAAAAGGAATCCATAAAACATTCAATTCTCATAGACTCCTTTAATGGAGGTCTTGAAGTTTGAGCCATCTTCAACTAATTACCCTAAAACCTACTCCCAAGACCATTTGTCACCATGAGAACCACTTTTAGACCTATAAAATTATTCTATTCATCTATATTATTCCTATGAAGAATAAATGGATATATAGACCACTTCAAGACCTACAACAATGGTTGAAAACTCCATTAAATTTGTAACTACTCACAAATTATCAAAAAACTTGGGTTTCTAGCCTTTTAGCTCAGCAAGGCACCCTAAAAACCCCTAGGAAGGAATATAAATGCAATATAATGGTTATTAAGGTCCCACTAGGCCTTTTTCATGTATTTATACCATTTATTTCTTTGAATACCTATAATATACATTATTGGGCCATTTTGGGCCTCCCAAGCACCCACACATGAAAATTTATTTTGAAACTTAGGTTATACATGAGATTAAGAGATTTTGATACATTTCATATTTGGTTTCAAATTGGTTATAGGTCATTTCATTGGCCTATGAGTCCAAAAACCCAAAATTGGTCAAAAAGGATCCTTTAATAGCTCAGATAGGCTTACCTTCTTGATGATTATTCATAAAATAGACCTAAATTATATAAATTCTTTTCATGAATATTTAGCCTATATAACCCTTAAAATTACATAAGAATCTTAGGTTCCCATCCAGCAAGTGTGCAATGATACGTATGTAAATAAGTTTTCTTGTGGTGTTTTGTATACATTCTAGGCCTACTTATAGTCTTAATGATTTTTTATAAAACTAAAGCCATACAAATACCTCAATAAAAAATCAATTTCAATTACATAATGTCATTTAAAAAATACTAAAATAATTTGGCCCAAATCCTTATGTAGTGAAATAAATGAGCATCTAAAAAGGGGGCTCAAAATGGGTGTCTTAGGCCTGAAAAGCTCAAAATTATCATTGAGATTTAAAATGAGTTTTTAATTGATCCCACCTACCTAAAATACCTCAATCATGTCTTTAAATATCTCATCATACCCTAATAAGGTGTCATCTTGCATCAATAGATTTTTTTAGTGACTCAATGTGATATAGGACTTATAGGCCTCAAAACTAGCTTCTAGGATTAAAATTGAGTTTCAAGGCTTGATTAAATTATAATAGGGTATTATGGACTAAAAAACATGGTTTCAAATTCATTTCCATCCCTTTTTATCTCCTTTTAATACTCAAGTCTCACTTTGCCTTCATGTCCTTTTGGAATGTCTGCGGGAATAGTTGTTTACATGCTTGCTATAGCCCTCAAGGGCATGGTTTGCATTAAAATTAGACTATAATAAACTATAAATATGTTAATATATGATTATTATCATCTTATTAAGCTTTCCAAACACTTTTATGAAATTAAAAACCCTCTACCAAACTTGTAGACTTTAAAAATGTTTCTTAGCTCCAATGGTGGTTGTTAATGAACATGTGGGGGAATTTTATAAAACAAAGAGTAATTAAACTATTATTTATACCAAAACAATATTTTATACATTTATAATGGCTCATTAAAAACATCTCCACCAATTTTCATACTTGGATCTTGCATATTAAGGTCTATATATACTTTTTTGTCAAAATTAGCTTAAGCTACCTTTTGACTATCAATAGATAGGGGGTTGACTATAAAAAAAAAAGTGAAGAGTTACCATACCATATTGTCTTAACCAATATGTTATATATGTATATAAATCATGATGAACATCTCCACCAATTTTCATGTTTTGATTATGCATATTAAAGCCTATAAGTATTTTTACCAAAACATTCTTGTAGGCTACTTAAATTTCCATGGAGAGTGCCTCAGATCTAAGACAAAATAGTGGATATGTTCCTTATTTCTCATGCCAAATATAAATAATATGGATATTTAATAGGTCATAATTACCCTTTACACCAAATTTTAGCTCTTGACTCTGTTGGAACATAACTAGATATTGAGAGGGGGTGAATCAGTATAACAATTAAAACTAGTCCTTTTCAAAACCTTTTAATGTAGAATACAAATATATGCAGAAATATCAAAAAAAAAACACATAACACAAGATATACTATGGAAAACCCAATATGTAAAAAACCACCATGAAAATAGATACTAGAAACTACTATTCTAATCCAGCCTCATAATAAGGAACCTCATTGGTTATAATGTTTAATGGAACCAACCCTAAGGAGACACCAATCCCCTTGTTTAAGAGCTTCAACTCTAAGGAATCACCCACTCCTTAACATAAGGACCAACTCAGTCTAACTGATATCACCAACCAATCATATCTATAATGTAGCTACAACTCTAGATTACAAAATAAATTCATACATGAATCCAAATCTTTGTTCTTTATTACAGGTCTAATGTGAAACTACTAACCCTCTACACATAATATCTTTGTTCCTTTCTTATTCTCTACCATGATATGTCTTTATTTGACACACTTCATCTCTCTCTCAATTTGCTCCTTTATGTCTCTATATTTTCTATTTGACACAATTTGAATATCTCTGTTTCTAACAACATTTGTCTATGTCCTAGATGTCATATATATAAACAATTGATCTAGGGTTCCATATATTCATTGTGTTCACACTTATTTACAAACATATCACACTCTATTCTAGACTCAATTTATTATGAGTTAAACTGTAATTTTATTATGTCTCAAATTCATGCATCACCATCATGATTCCTAGTCTCATTACTATCTATAACATTTTTTGGACTCTAGTTTTTATGCACATGCAAATTTACATATATTTGATTGGTTAAATAGATTACTCTCATTGTTTGTATCATGATTTAAGTTTTTCCTACATGTTCCTACATACAATTTTTAGATTGAACATATCTTTAAATATCATTTGTTGGTCTTGCATTTGGCACCATGATCTGATGGTATATATTCAAATGGATCAACTTTAAAATGCATCCATTTGATTGATCTCTAATAGGCTCATGATGTCTATTTTATCTTTGTATAATTCTAAAACTTTAGTTTTATCAACTTTAAAACATGTCTATCAATTTTCCTAATCTGAGCTTCTACATGCCATTGGATATTCATACTATCTCAATCTTTAATTCTATCTAGATGTTAAACATTTAGCTCTTCATTCCATCTCGTTGATTCCTACATATTTACATGTCTTTTGATCCATCAATATTCTCAAACTTGCTCGATATTTAACTCACCACTATGTTGATAAACCTCAATCACTTTATTATATTGAGTGAACTTGCTCCATTGGATCTCCTTTATGAAATCATTAGCTCATTATCAGATCTTTTGACAAGCTCAATCATTAACTTTGACAAGCTTAAGGTCATTGGGTCTCTTTCTAACAAGCTTCATGAATGTGACACTTGTCACTAGTGTCTTTACTTGAAGGAGCCTTTGATAATTTAACTTTGATATGCTTTATTAGATCTTCAATGTATAATTAAGTGATAGCCATTGATTAATTTGGGACATATATAAAGTATAAGACTTAGGAAATATTAATTTATTTAAACTGGTTATTTCAATTAATTTCACTCATTTATTAGTTTTAGAAAGTAAAGTAATGAAACTCATAATAGGGTGTGTAGAAGAATACCTAGTAAAGTGTGCAAATTATTCTAGATGATAGTGGGAACTCTTTTTTGGATATGAAGGAACAACTTATAGATAAGAAAGACACTCAAAAATGGGTTGGTTAGATGGATCGTTGAGTGGATTTCCTAGCGTGAGCTAGATCTGAGAAGTGTATTGTTTGCTAGGAGGCTGTCAATCCACTTTTATAGCAATTAAGTTGATATAAATAAAAAGAAAAGATACTTGCATTCAATAATATTAAATTAAATACATGCAAGAAATAGAAATTAAATGCTTGTTTAAATAAAATAACTAAAATATTAAAATCAAGTCAATACCTATGTTATAATGGCTAGGGTCTAGTCGAGAAAATTAGAAAACATTCTTTGATCAGACAAAAATAGATAAAAATGGGTTTGACTACGGCTAAGGGGATGAAAATAGATTGCTAGATTTTTATGCCATAGTGACCATTTGTGGTTAGGTGAACCATAGATAATTGGGTCTAACCATCTATGATTTGGTAATCATTGATGGTTGGGGTAAACTATCAATGGTTATATAACCATCAAAGGTTACTTGTACAAGTCTAGAAATGATCAGACAAAAGGTACAAATTGGGAATTTTGGAAAAAAAAGGTTTATAATAGGTTGAAGGATGGAGAATAAGATATTTATGGATTTGATAAGGTATGGATATCAAAAAAAAGATAAATCAACAAAATAAGTAAAAGATACCTAAAACTTGATGTTGGAATGTTGAAGTGATTTGGCTAGAGTGATAGTACTTTGGATTTAAAAATTGATTCTAACAGAGCTTCAAGTCTCTAATGGTATTTATTGCTTGTTCAAAGGACATTGAATACATGTATGTAAGAGGGCATGGATGCAAGATTCTAGATTCTAAACTCTAGATTATGGATTGTAGATCCATTTCACTTCCTCCTCTTCTCCTTTTGTAGGATGGAAGAGGTTACTAATTTTATAGGGGAATAATGTTTCCAATTCATGAAATTTAAAAGCAAGTTTCCATTTAGGGAGAAAGATTATCTCACATGAAGCTATCATTGCTTTAATACTTTAAAATAGGTTTGGGGACCTGACCGTCGATGGTCAGGCTAACCATAGATGGTTAGGTTGACCATCTGTGGTTGAGGGATTAGAAAAAAAATAGTTTAAAAGGAAGTTAAAATTTTTGAGTTAAATGATTTTACCAAATGTGTTAGGGATTTGATAGGGTCAAGTGAGTCTAACTGACTATGTGGTCCACTAGATGTGAGGTCAGATGAGGGTCAAAAGGTAGTTTGACAATTAAAAATATAATGTGTAATTTTTGAGTGTCTACATTTTACCCCTTTTTGTCATGTGGCTTTGATTTACAAGTTGAAAAACAAAAATAGATGGATATTCAAGGTCTAATTGCCTCAAGTATAGGAGAAGGTGTTCCCCCTCAAATTGGGAGGTGATGAGATAAAACTGAAATTGGGTCAGGGTTTGATAAATGGTAAATTGGTAATTACAAGGTGGGTAACATAAAAAATGGTGGGGATTTAAGATGTAAACATATGCGTAAAATATGACTAAGAGTGATAGTCAAGATCATGCAAAGACTAAAGTTTCTAATGTTGGTAAAAATAAGGTCAATTCTAGAGGGACATTTGATAGGGTTGATTAGTCCCTAATGTTGGTCATATCTAATTGGGTCAGGCCTATCAAGCCATCAAGACAAGGTTAGTGTTGGTCTCAAGTATCTAGGGTAGGAAGTGATCCCATGAAACAACATAATTGACTAGGTTGTGAACGTGTTGTAAAGTTTAAAAGTTCAACATGGAAAGGTCAATTATTGTAATCAAAATGACCATTCAAACTCATTATAAAACATGCAAATGGTCCCACTAAAAAATGACCAATGTCAAAGTAGACATGGTATAAAAGTTGGTATCTAGGGTATGGTTTTTTAAGAGATGGCTGAGATGACTCCATATTCAAGAGGCAAGTGGACATTGCCTACATAGTTCTAAGGACACAAAATCCAAAAATAACTTTAGGCCAAATGTAGTTATTCAAAAGGTCATATTGTAAGTAAGGTTTTTTATTGAAAAAATGGGCAAAAGAAGAGGGGACCCAATCATTGATGGTTAAGGTTTCCCCTATGATCTACCATCAATGGTTACATTAACTATCAATGGTCAAGAAAACCTTTAAAATATGAGATGTAAAAATGAAAATGGTAATTAATTTTTACCATTTGACTTTTGTTTCTTAGTGTGTGAAAGCAAAGTTTTTTTTTCATTTAGGTACTATGTATTGAGCTTGCTAAGGTGGAGAAATATGATTAGGTGATATCATGTTTGAGGCATGATGAAACATTGATTAGATGGAAGGTAGATGGGGGCATGGCAAAGTAGTAGTACAAAGACTCTGACCATGCCAACAATCATGAAGTGAGGTGGGTGTTGTTTTAAAATTGATAGTATAGGTGAATTTTTGAATGTAGAGTTGCATTGAATAGGTTAGAGTAGTGGGGCAGGGTTTGTGAAAATGTCCCTAGGCTAGGATGTCTTAGTTTTGGGTATGGATAAAATTAATCAAATTAATAGGGTAAATTTGAATGAGAAGAGTGTGGTGTAGTTGTGATGGACTATAGAATAGGGTTATGTGGTTGAGTTTTTGTTTTGAGATGAGTTTTATTATGTTTAGGGTAAAAATACATTAGGGCTTCATCACCAGTGGTCACACACAGTGACCATTGGTAGTTTAACCCAACCATCGATGGTCAACCACCAGTGTATTGAGTTCTCAGGGGACTACCAATGGTTCAAGGAACCATTGGTAGTCAAAGTTGTTAGTGGTAGGTTGTGTTAAAAAAGAATAGAGTGACATTATTATGAAAGATTTTAAACATTGTTAAAGGTTATAAAATGTTAAATGTTAAATATGAAAAGGTTATAATGCAGTTTTAAATAGTTATAAAAGGGTGTGTGAAAGTTGTGAAAGGTGTTAAAGTTTCGATGGTTAAGATTCTAGGAAGTTTGAAAGTGTGGGAAGAGATTGATCCAGTGATGTAAAAAGGTCAAATTTAGGCTTAATAGTATTAGATGTTTAAAAGGATTGGTGGATAGAGTGAGTTAAAAGACATGTAAGGCATGGAAAAATAATGTTAGGTGAAGGTTGAATAGTCTCAATGAGATTTATGTGGAATAGGCCCAGTAGTAAATTTAGAAGTTTGTATTGAGGTTAGAGGTGAGATAGGAATTGTGATAGGCTAGAGTGGAATAGGTTGAAAATGGTAGGTTTAGGTTAATAGTGAGTGTGTTTTGGAAAACTAAGTGGTTATGCTGATGTGATTATTGTGAAGGCTGATGATCAGATTTAGATGAGGGATTGAGTCCTTAAGATCTTCATCAAGGTTCAGGATGTGATGACCATATAAGAGTGAAGGCACATGGAGATGATTGGTCTAGGGGCTATAATACGTTATCAGTACGTACCTTGGGGTACTGCCATGATTATCATTCTCATCAAGAGATATGACCCTATGATGAACACCTTCATGTTGCCTACTAGAGAGATGACCATCTTGTTAGAGGATGTGATGAGGATCACATTTCTACCCATTCAGGGGGAGCCTATATATCATGTAGAAAGTGAGGATAGAAATTATTATATAGACTTTATATATGGAGTAAATTAGGTTCATGCTAGGTAGAATGTAGGGGGGTTTGAGATTAGGCCATTATACCAGAGGGATCTAGAGAATAGATGTTTGTTGATAATAATGGTGTCATTGACTTATTTTACATTGCTAGATTCCATTTATAGATGATTTCCATACCTACTATTGGGGTTATTGGTGGAGATGATTTTTGGGAGCACTGTGTTTGGATGGGCCCCAATATTACTAGTCTAGATTTATAAGAAGCTCTAGGCCTTTTAGGTACATAGAAGATATGGGATTAACATTAGTTTCATACTCCAATATTAAGAATATGAGTATATTTGGTTTTGAGACAATTATGGGTACCATGATAGAGATTCACCTAGGTAGCCTTTCTAGTCAGCTTCATGTGATGGAAGTATATTGATGCTTTGATAGGGGCAGGTGGAGGAGCTAGAGACATAGAGTGGTTCAGAGATGTAATAGAGGGCTTAGTGGTAGGTGATGTAGTATGGAGTCCATGTGTGGATTGATCTAGATGGCATAATCATAGGTACTAAACATTATCCTTATTGAGTTGGCATTGGATTTATGGGAGGAGAGATGAGGAGATGGAGCTGATCACCTTTGATCAAGTTTGGTGGTAGTTTAGATTAGTATAGGTGATCCTACCTAATTTTATTTAATACAAGTGGGATTATGTATATTTTTTACTTCCAGATCCATAACCATAGGGCATCATATTAGACTATAAGGAGTTGTTGGCTAGAGTAACCATTGGTGATGTAAAGACTATATATGGTTACATAGCATGGTTCTAAGTGAGGTATGTAGAGACTGAATTTGGATGGGGTTATGGGGAGTAGAAGCCTATAGATGTGGACCCTACATGGGAACCAATATAGGATGGTTAGGTGATAGTGGTAATAATAATAATAACACAAGCTTAGATTATCAACTTACAGGGATAGGTGGCCACATTATAGGCATAAATTGTCACCTTATAAGGGCATGTTACAAATTTCACTGGTGAGTGTGATACGACGAGGACCTCCATAAATTGTTTTATTTAGGAGATATTTTCATTAAGATAGAGGTTAGGAGTAGTTACATTAGCAGTAGGAGGACCTCCTGACATAGTTTTGAGGATATGGTACCTAGCCACCATCGAAGAGCTAAGATATTATGAGGTGATAGTGCTAGCTCAACTACCATTGGAGATGAGATATGAAGAGCATAAGGCTAGTTTTTTAGGTGCTCCATATATAGTTACTCTAAGATAGTCGGCCTTGATAGTGGGGCTAGTAAGAAGGCCACCACCAGATGGTAGTGTAGGTCCAGGTGCAAATGGGGCTAGTGGTAGTGGTGTACCAGGGGCTTGATAGCTAGATTATGTATATGATTTTGATTTTGATACCAACCTACGTGCTAATGAATTGAGATATATATGATTGAGAGAGACGTGGATACATTATTTCATGTATCTTTTTATGATTATTATGTTTTGATTATGTCGATTATATTATTGTCATTTGATTGTATTGGATGATTATGTTGACATATGATGATTATGTTCTTATGTTCATGATTATTTGTTGATGATGTATTATGATTATGATTTAATGATGGTTATGGATTATGGATGACATATATGATTTTTGCATGCTTATGGTTATTGTTGATTCTTTAGTTATATAGTTGATAATAGATATGATGGATGTTGTTTAAAACATGTTTTTGATTAATATATTTATTGGTATATGTCATGGCTACTTATGATCATGTTTTTTTGATAGATATATTTTAATGATGTTGTTTATGAGATGATTATGACAATGAGGTTAGATAAGATGAGGATGTAATTTATTTTATAAAAATATTTGAGAATGTTGTTCACAGATAGGATGATATTTTGTTGTAGGGATTAGGTTGATGATATTTGGTGATGATCTTATGATGTTATAGTGTTATAATGAAATGTTGTGAGTGTTTACAATTTTATGGTTTTGTATTTTTTGTTTAAGGGAGGAATATGGTTTATAATTACCTTGTTTGTGGTGTAAATGGGAAAATAATGGAAACACATAAAGTGTAGAGAACAAACTAAATGTGAGAAAGAGATAAAATCGTGAGACATATGACCACATGAAGTAAAAAATAGAGCATAAGAAAAAGTCATGATGTTTTAGTTGGCAAAGATCTAACAACTATAAACCATAGTAGGATAGACTAGTGAACAAAAACTTGTTGAATGCTTCACAAGAGCATGCTTTAATTGAGAAAGAAGGTGTATTGATCACTTTTCATCAAGTAAGCTCATAGTCACTTGATTTCAGAGAAGGATTGGAGGGAAAGGAGGGGATAGGTAGATGGTTAAATGTTAAATAAATGGAAAGGTAATATGATGTGGGTTAGTTTTTCCCTTTTATAGGTAACCAAATAATTGTAATATACAAGTCCATGCCTTAATATGATATGTAGACTAATTAATGTAGGATGTCTACCAATGCTATATATAAAATTTGATTATGGCATAAAGGGATGATGTGTAGACTGATCAATGTAAGAAGTCTATAAATGCCACTTATAAGAGCTGATTGTGTCATACTTTAATTTTGACATAGTGTTTTTTTTCTTTTATCTTTTGATAAGTTGTTGAAGTTGATCGATGTGAGAAGATTCAAATGATTATTCCTTATCCATCCCTTAAGGGAGTGGTCTAAAATTGGATTTTATAGTTATCTTTTAGGGGAACAGTCTATTTTTAAGTAAATTTTAATTATTGGGCAACCATCCTTTAAGGGAGTAGTTTACAATGCTAGAGTTATGGATGTAAGTGATATTTTGAATGTGTGTTAGACATAGAAAAGTCTACTTAGTGTTTAAAAGTTTACCTTTAAGGAGGTATAACTTTAGCACAAGAGGTTAGTGATAGATGGGGAAAGTGGTTTGAGAGACAATTGATCATGGGATTCCATTTGATTAATGATGAAAAGTATCAATGAGAACCATGCCATGGGTAGAGCCATGATGCCTATGCTTAGTATTAAGCTAAGATTGTGATGGGTAACCATATACTTCTATATTGTATTCATTATTTCCCATAAAGTTTAGGAATTTGTAGGTGAAAGGAAGTGAAAATATTATAGAATAAAGGATGAGCTTAAGTTAGACACAAAGGTGATTTCAATTCTTATTTCAACAATATAAAGGATGAAAATGTGAAGCATTAAGAGGATAAAGTTTTGGTTTACCTTCAAGAGAGGAAAAATGATAAGCTCTTGATCCATACTTATAGGTTACGATGTAGGGTCCAAGCCAATTGAAAGAAAACTTTCCCTTTTTGCTCTTCTCCGTATTAGTTACATGTTGGTTTTCCATAAGGATGAGGTCTATAATGTTGAAATATTGATCTTTTAGGTGTTTATTATACGTAAATTTAATTTAATCTTGATTGACACAAAGATGTTTAAAGGCTACGAGGTGACATTCATCAAGGAGTTCAAGATGGGAGAGACATTTTGATTATAGTCACTTTTGGAAAGGATTTCATGTAGAGATATGCAAAGGGATAGAATTTAGACTTCAAGAGGCAAGACTACCTCAGATCTAAAGATGAGAGAATAGTGGTAGTATCTTAGAGGTTTGAATTCTAGTAAGATAAGCCCATAAAATGAAAGAGATATGGACGTGCCAATCCTAACTTAAGGCATTAACTACTTTGGTGAGAATTTTGATTAAATTTTTGTTAGAGAATTCCACTTGTCCATTAGCTTATGGATGGTAAGGTGAGTAAAATATTAACTTGATGCCAAAATCATCACAAAGAACTTGGACTTTCTATATTTTAAAATATTTGCTGTTATCAGTGATGATCTTATAGGGAACACTAAAGTGGAAATTGATATGGTGATTGATGAAGTCAATAATTTGTTTGGCTTTGGTGGATATAATGGGGATGGCCTCCACTCATTTGGTGAATTATTTGATGGTGGTAATGATATATTGGTATCACTATGAATAATGGGGGTTGATTTCCTTGATAATGTCAAGACACCATTATGAGAAGGGCCAATAATCTCTATATACTTGAAGGCCATGAGGAGGTGCATGATGTAGGTTATCATACTATTTAAATTTGACACACTTATTTACATAGTCATAATAGTCTTGATTTAGTGTGGGATAATGGTATCCCAAGCAAAGGATATGTTTACCAATAGCTAGGCCACTAAACTATCCCCTATAGACTTCATCATGTATTTCCTTGATGGCATGGGAGGCTTCATGACTATGGAGACAAAAGGAACGGATAACATAAAAGTTACATTTGTAAATAATTCCCCCTAATATGGTATAATGAGAGGTACTCTAAATTAAATCCCTTTAGGAATTCTTTGAAAGGTTGGGAAGGATAATGCCAATGTTAAGATAGTCAAAAGTTTGGTCATACCAAATGTCAGAAGAAGATGTATCTAGATTGTAAATGGTAAGAAGATCAAAAATAATATATTAAGGTGTTATAAAATGATAAATGGTGAAAATAATTTAGATTAAGTAGGCTAATATGGGATTTGGGATGCAAGGGATTGCATTGTGTCTTCAAATTTATTGGTAGACCAAGGAACTTACTAGATAGTGTAACGATCAAACGATGCCAAGAGTAAGTCCAAGAGTTATTTATAATTTAAGTGGAAATAATTTTTTCATTGATATAATCCCATGACTTGGTTGATGAATATTTAGGAGTCACCAAGTACACTGATATTTTATACTCTTAAGGCTAGGGTGGTTTAGAGGCCTATGACTAAGGCTTCATATTCAGCTATGTTATTAGTACATTCAAAGTCAAGTTTAAAGGAAAGGGGAAGAGGTTAACCATTAAGGGGAATGAGAATAACTCTGATACCCCCACCATTTTGGCATTTAGAGCCATCAAAAATCATGGGCATTTTGTAGGCGAGTTTTTCTCTTGAGAGAGAGCTATGATAGACTCATCTGGAAAGGTATGAGGAAGTGGTTGATTATATGGTAGAGGGGCTTCATCCAATTGGTTAGAAATGACCTGTAATTTAATATAATTTTATAAAAATATCTCAATATTGAACCTATCTAAGAGCATGATCCACTTAGCCATATGCTAGTTTTGGTATGGCTTGGAGTGCATATAGTTGAGGGGGTCAATGTTAGTGATGACATATGTTTTATGATTAAGAAGATAGGGACAAAGTTTGGTGGATATGAAAACTAAGGTGAGGTAGAGTTTTTTAGGATGGATATACCAAGTTTCATATTCAATAAAATCTATGACTAATGTAGTCGATAAATTATTCTTTATTCTATTCATCATGATGAGTGAGCATTGCCCTTAAGGAATGGTCTATGGTAGATTATATAGGTAAAAGGGCTAGTCTTCCCTATGAGGGATGAGGATAGGTGGAGAAAGAAGGTAATCCTTGATTGATTCAAAGGATTTTTGACATTCCTTGGTTCACTTAAAAGAGGTATCTTTCTTTAGAAGGTGGTGGAAGGGTTGACATTTATCAGATAAATGAGAGATGAAGCGATGGATGGATTGAAGTTTGCCCTAAAAGATATAGATTTATGTAAGGTTGGTAGGAGGAGGCATCTCCAAGATTGATCAGAATTTAAAGGGGTCTATTTTTATTCCATGAAGAGATAAAATGAAACCAAGAATTTTTCTTAATAAGACTCCAAAAATGCACTTCTTAGGATTGAGCCTGACATTATAATGGATTAGTTAGTCAAAGATTATGGTGAGTATGACTAGGTGATCCTTACAGTGTTTGGATTTCCTAAGGAGATTATTCACATAGTCCTCTATGATTTTATGGATGATATCATGAAAGATATAAGTCATGGTGTATTAATAGGTTACTCCAGTGTTCTTTAGTCTAAAGGGCATGACCCTAGAGTAGAAGGCCCCCCATGAGATGTTAAAGGAAGTTTTGCTCTAATATTTGGGGGAAATCAAGATCTTATTATATCTTGATAAATCATTCATGAGAGATAACATTTCATGATCAGTTGTAAGATCAATAAGTTGCTCCATGTTTAGCAAAGGAAAATCATCCTTTGGGCAAGTGAGGTTGAGGTCACAAAATCCGATGTAGAGACTGATTCCCCCTATGGGATTGGTGATGTGAATGATGTTATAAACCCATTTGGATAGTCGATGGGTTAAATGAAGTTTCCAAATAAGAGATGTTGAAGCTCTTCTTTGATAAGAAGGGATATGTGAGGATGCATTCTATGAAGCTTTTTCTGAACTGGCTTGGCCTTAAGATGAGTAATAATGTTGTAAAGGGAAATAAAAGGGTCAATTCTAGGCATATCCTCATAGGACCATGAAAAAACTATGATGTGGTCTTAAAGGAAATAAATTTAGTCTTGTTGCTCCATAAAATTCAAAGATTAGCCAATTTTGACAATACAAGGGTTATCCTGAGTTCCTAAGTTAACATCAATGGTTGATTCATTCAACATAGTGTAGTTCTTAAGAGGGAGATATTTATGAATTAAATAATACCCCATAATAAGGTAGGTAAGAATGGACTCATGATCTTGATGTTGGATGGTGTTGATGGTAGGAAAATCATGCTCAATAATTTTTGGATGGGTGAGAGGAAGGGTTTTAGTTTGGCCATCCTTTTGATAGGTCATGGGGCCTAAACTAATGGTATTGATAAAAAAATGTTATATGGGATGATATAAAAGTCCTAAAATTTGGAAGGATATGGGGTTGGTGAGGATGAAAGTTCTTTTTCAATGGCGGCAATGGGTTTTGGTGATGTGGGTTTTTATAGTGGTAAAACCCATGGCCAAAGAAGTCAAGTTTTTAATTTTTTATAGTGGGTAACTCATGAGGTCCCTATTCATAAAGGATAAGACCATACCCTTCCAATTTCACCTATAAAGATAAAATTTGATAAAGGATGGTTTATCTTGGTGGGAAAAATTGGTGGTGAATGGTCAGATGAACGGGGTAATGGTGAGAGCAAGAAGTGGTTGATCAAGTCCCCCATAGATAATTTCTTTTTTAGTATTAAGGATCCAAAATAGGATGATGGTTCTAATTTAGGATCATAAGAAGGTTCATATTTGAGGTTCCCATATTCTTGCAGAGTGGGGAAAGCCTCTAAGGCTAGAAGTCGATATTCCCCAAGAGAGAGACATTAAAATGTGGATTGAAAAGGGTCCTCAATTGGAATTCAGGATGAAGGGATGGTTGAGCTAATTAAAGCTTCATCATCATTTTGAGTAAAATTATTGATAGTTATAATTAGTGGGGTTTTTTATCAAATTTTGGTTGTGAGGTAGATAAAGGAGGTAGAAGGACATCATTAGGCTAGTATGTCATATTGCAAGAGGCAAAGGGACTAGGATTAGATTTGATGGTAATAACTTGTCCCTCATGCTCAAATTTGATGCATCGATGTAAGGTGGAAGGGATATAATTCATAGCATGGATCTAAGGGCATTTGAGTAACACATTACGTTGAAATTCACCCTCTATAACATAGAATAATTTGGGAATGGTATGAGGTCCCAAGCAGATATGGAGGGTAATAGTCTCTAAGGTAGTGGCCATGGTATCATTAAAAGAGTTAAGGATTATTTTACTTTTTGACATGATGTATTTAGTTAGCTAAATTTGGTCATAGGCATAAGAGGAGACAATGTTGATGCTATCTCCTCCATCAATAATAACCCTCTTGATGTGGGTTTGATTGATGTATGCCTTGATGAAAAGGGGGGATTAAAATCCTCAATATTAATGGGAGGTATTTTAGAATCTTGAAAGGTGATGAGGGTGGAATTTTGGAGGGATCCAATAGAGGGTTCAAAAGGTTGAGGATCATATAGTTTAAACTCTATTGATTGTTGGAAATATTTTCATTGATGTCAAAGGTTTAACATTGGTGATAAAGGCCCCATAACATTTAATGGTATTTTTAATAGTCATATCTTGGCTAATGTGTGTTTATATTTATTTAATATTAATTAATATATTTTTGGTTGCATAAAATTCACAAGAGGGCCCTTGGAGAAGTCAAAGAGTCATCGAGTAAGGACAAAAGAGGAATGGGATGCATTTTCCCATGAAGAGTCATCTTGATGAATTTCAAGAGTTACCAAGTGAAGACAAAAGAGGGTATGATGCATTTTTCCATGAAGTGTCATCTTAAGGAATTCAAAAGGTCACCAAAACAAAGACAAAAGGGGAAGGAAAAATTTTCTCATGAAGGGTCACCATGTGACTTTCCAAATGAAAGGATATGAAGAGTCATGCAAGTTTGACACCATTTTCCATGAGGATTTAAAGGACACAAAGGGTGAATGGCAAAGGTCATTTGGAAAGCTATAAATAAAGGATTGAGAAGCCATTTTTAGTATGCAATAGCATGCATGGTTAGAGTTTTATCATTTTTTGAGTAAGCAACATTGAGAGATAGTTGTGTTTTATACAAAAGAGGGGTTGGTACTCATAAATATGTTTAAAAGGTTGGTGATCTTATTGGTTGATGCTCACAAATAATTGTTGTTTTGGTTCTTGGCAAAGGGGTTGGTGTTCCTAAAAGTTGGTACTTGAAAAATTTATAATTTGAGATAGTGTTATTTCATATACTTGAAATTGTTCTATGTGGTTTTATCCATTTTGGGTTTCCATGTAAACATATGGTGTCTCTCTCTCTTGTGTGGTGCATATTGATTTCACTTTTATTGAATATCTTTAATGAATGGTTTAATGGAATTTGATTAAGTAAAATATTTATAAGATATATGATATATTGATTCACCCCCCCCTCTTAGTATATCTTTTGCTTAACAATTGGTATCAGAGCAGGTTCCTTTTGCAAAAGTTTTACAATTTGAAGGTAGATTGGGTAAAGCACAATGGATGGATAACATGAAGGTTTTTATACAAATAAAACACCTTTGTTTGATGGGACAAATTATGTTTTTTAGAGCATAAATATGAGGAATTATTTTATGGCCCTAGGATTTGACATTTGGAAAGTATTGGTAGAGGAATATGAAGAGCCACATACACTTGTAACTACTCTAATGAAAAAAGAAGGCAAGTGAAAATAATGATAAAGATTTAAATGCTATTTTATGTGGTTTATGTGAATCAATTTTTTTTAAAGTTATGCAATGTAAATATACTCATGAAACTTGGGTAAAGCCTGAGAATATTTACAAAGGTAATGGAAAGGTTTAACAAGCTAATTTTTAGACTTTAAAAACATAGTTTTAGAGTTTGAAGATGGAAGAGAAGGAAAATATAGCAAATTACCTTTTGCAGGTTGATAAAATAGTTAATTACATTCAAGGTCTTGGAAAAAAGTTAGAAGAATCAATCGTGGTATAAAAAGTTTTGAGATCTCTACCATTGAGATATGATGAAAACATTTTGGCAATTGAAGAGATGAATAATTTAGCCAAGTTAAAGATGGATGAGCTAAATGGTATTCTTATGGCATATGAGATGTAGACTTAACAAGAGAAACCCTCAAAGAGAGAAGCTACTTTTAAGACATTAAAGAAAGAGAAGGCTAAGATTCAAGAATAAAGTGATAGCTCTAGTGATGATGAAAATGACAAAAAATACCTATTCATTCATAAGTCAAAAATTATCATAGGTACATATCAAGGAAAGTTACCTTTTAAATGTTTTAATTGTGGATAGATTAGAAATTTTGTATCTAAGTTCCTAGATAAAGGTAATGGTGACAATGAAGAATGAAAGTATATATACAAGAAGAATTTCAAAGGAAAATTCAAGAAGGGATTCAAGAAGAAGAGTTTATATTCTAAAGATCCTAGCTCAACTGAAGATAGTGGAGTCAGTGATTCAGAAGAAGATATTTTATTCATGGCCATACATGAAGATACCTCCACAATCAAAAGTATAGATGATAAATAAGATGAAAAGGATGAATCTAAAGTGAATCTAGAAGGATAACTCATTTGTGCCTTGAAAGAGTTAAAATATCTTGAGAAAAAGAATCAAAGATTGAAGCTCCAGATCAATAAAAATGAAAAGGAGTCAAAGTAAACAATTGAAGATATACAACCACACTTTAAAGAAGCCAAGAAGAATGACAAACATCTGAAAACATAGTTGTAAAAAGTAAGTGAAGAATGTGAAAGGTATATTTTAGATTAAAGTAAAAATAGGTTTTGAAGGGACCTCGAAACCCTTTAACAGTAAAAAAAGATAAAGCTTTACCGTGCATCAGGATAAGCAATCCTTAAACCTACTAAGAAGTAGCAACAAGAATAGGCTATACAAAGACAACCTCAGAAACTAGTTTGTAATCATCCCCCTAAAGTCCCAAATAAAGATCAAATATCTATCTTTTAGGGGTAAAATCTAGAATGGTTGCTTGCCTGCCATCAGCAATATTCTGCCTACTTTCTAGCTCTCTAGTTTTCCTAATGGATCTTCTTCCTGGTTTGTCAGGCGAACCAACATCCGGTTTAATCTTAAAATGTTGTTCATCTCTTTTTCCATTTTTAACTAGATTAGAAGCAACATGTTTCACCTTAGTATGCTGATCTTTTTTGCTGCTTCTTGTTTCTACCCCCTTGGTATTGCTCTTCTTTTCAGCGCTTTTTCTTTGGTTTGGAATTTGCTTTGAGTTTTCTCTGTTATCATTCACAGGAGGCTCTTTCACAGGGGATTCATTATCATCCATTATCTCCTTAGACTTAGAAAAAAGAAGGTCTCCTTCCTCTAAATTTTTTCCATCTTCAGCCAAGAATTCACCTCCCTCTAGCATAGTTTTATCAACAACATCTCTCCATCGATCTTCTATCCTTTGGTAGGAAACAATTTGGTTTGATAGATCTGTCAAGTCTTCTATTCTTTGTGCAGGTATTATGGATTCTAGTTGCAGCCCATAACCTTCTTTCACCGAATATTCTTCCTCAAGAGGAAGCTCTTTATCCACTTTAGTATGTTTGACATTAGGATCTTGAGAAGAAGGTTCTTTTTCCACCTTAGCTTGTAGACCTTTAACATCTTCGTTATTCTGTTGTTCTTGTCGATAATCTACTTTGGGTTTCCAAGCTTTCCTTTGCTGCATCTTGGTCTTACTCCATTCCAGAACACTACTAGAGTGATTTTTACTTTTTTAAGGGTAGTTTCTGACCAGATGCCCCTGTTTCTTACAAGCATAACAGGAGTTGGGCAAGTTTTCATAAAATATCCTTTGAGTTTTCTTACCAAACTTTGATATTAGATCCACTTTTTCTGGAAGATGATTCAAGTCTACCATTTTAACATAAATTCTAGCACTTTGAAGTTTGGATCTGGTAGCTGTTGTAATATCCACTGCCACAAGTTCCCTAAGAGAACTGGCAATTCCTTTAAAAATGTCCTCATGCCAGAATTCTAACGGGAGGCCAGGAAGTCTTATCCAAATGGGAGTGGATAAGAAAAATGAATCTGAGAGATCCATATTAGGCTCCCAAATTTTAACAGTGAGAGAGCATTTACCGAAAGACCACGGTCCTCCACACAGAACCATATTCATATCTTCCTTACAATTGAATGTAAACAAGAAGAAATCATTCAACATTGGAGCCATATCTACCTCTCCTCTAATAACCCATTTCCTTTTAACCATTTTTATAAGAGATTCAAGATCTGGTCTTACTCTTAGGAATTTACCCACTAGAGTGAAATCCATAGAAGACATAGTAAAATCTATTAGAGGATCTAGAAAAAAAAAATTAAAACTCACCTTTTTCCCAGCAAGACTTAGCATTCACCGGTGGGAAATGAGATTTTCCATTGGGTTTCTTGCCGAACAGAGATGACCACTTACTCTATTCTAAATGCTCCACCTTCAGCACTTTTGGGGAAATTTCCTTATTAAAATCAACCTTTTCTTTCTCCTTTTCAGGTTCCTGCCCCCCCCCCACAGCAGGAAGAGAATCCCATTGGGGTACACAGATCCCCCAAAAAGGGTCAGATTCACTGGAAGGTTTACCATTATTTTTATCAGACCCTACATTCTTCTCAATTCCTCCTACTGATCCTCTAGGATCTATTCCTCTAGCCTAGTTTTCCACTACCAGTTTTCCACATACCTGCATTCCATTGGTTTCCAAGTTTGAAAGGGCACCTTTTGCTTGCTGCCCATTGCTTTCAAATTTTGGAAACTCCTGCTTGCCGCCTATTGCTTTCAAATTTTGTTTGCCGCCCAGCCCGCCTAGCCTGCCCAGCCCATCCATTACAAAATAAAAAGTTACTTCTTTAAAATTACTTCAAATGTGAAAGGTATGTTATTGAAATTACTTCTTTAAAATTATATCTTGAGAAAACAAATAAATCAATCAATGATAAAGAAACTAATAATTAAAAATTTGAGAAAAGCACTAATATATTGAAGAATATATTAGAAAGCCAAAAATCAATATGAGATAAGACAAGTATCAGATTTGAAAAGAAAAAGAGCTATGTTGAAGCTCTTACAAAAGATGAAACAAAAGGAAAAAAGTTAAGAATACAGAGGACATCTCAGACAATAAAGGCTAGAAGGAATGGAGATACAAAAGGCAATCAGGTTAGAGATACACAAACATGTTTTATTTTTATGGTTACTATTTTATTTTTAATGGATATGGTCATAAGAAAATAGATTGTTAGAAAAGGGCTAATAATTTTAGAAATAAAGAGAAGAAAACACATGCAGAGTCAGGTAAAAGCCACAACTCTTTTTATCCTCTATCAGGGTTTAATAAAGAGGCCATAATATGTTACAAGTGAAACAACTTTGAACACATATCCTAGTACTATAGAAGCATGTTTGAGTTAGTTAAGAAGCAAAAAAATTTCAACGCTCCATTCATCAAGAAGAAAGTTCAAATAGGTTCATGGCAGAAGAAACAACTTAAAAGTATATGTTGGTACAAACAACTTTTCATGCAAGAAATGAAGAGAAGCCATGGTTCATTGATAGTGGATATTTGAGGCACGTGATAGGAGATAAGAGCAAGTGCATAACCTTGAAGAAGACCAATTGTGGAGCAATGAAATTTAAAGATAATACTACCACTAAAATTACCCAAAAGGGTACACTAAGTTTGGATAATGTTAAAACTAAAACTAAAAATATTTTGTATGTATAGGGTCTTAAGCATAATTTTTTGAGTGTAAGTCAAATGTGTGATCAAGGGCACACACTAAAGTTTTATGCAAAAATATTTGAAATGAAGAGAAAATATTTAGATTTATTAGTTGTAGATGCTCAGAGAATAGGAAATAATTTTTATATGTTATCAGACATCAAGGTCAAAGATGTTGTTTGAGTCAGATTGAAGAAAGTTGGCTATGTCACAAGAGATGAGACACATAAATTTTGACAATCTTGTCAACATCAGCAAGGAGCAAGTAGTCAAAAAAATTTCAAAGATTACAAAGCCATCCAACATGCTTTATGAACCTTGTCAACATGGGAAGCATGTCAGAAGGTGGTTAAAAATGAAAGAATACTCAACCACTCAGGCGTTAGAGATTTTTCACACTCATTTATGTGGACCTATGAGAACTCAAAGCACTTAAAGTGAGAAGTATTTCATGTTTCTTATTGATGATTTTTCACATATGACTTGGGTAATATTTTTAAATAAAAAATTAGAAGCTTTCAGACATTTCAAAGCATTAAAAGCATTAGTTGAGAATGAAACTGGTTTGAATATTAAGTGCCTAAGATCAGATCAAGGAAGAGAATTCATGTTAGATAATTTTATTGAGTATTGTAAAGACCATAGAATAAAGAGACATTATTCAGCAGCTAGAACTCCACAACAAAATGGAGTAGATGAATAGAGAAACATAATAGTTTAGGAGATGGTGAGGACAATGATAAATGAATCTAAGATACTAGATAAATATTGGAGAGAGGTAGCTTGTATAGTAGTGCATACCCAAAATAGATTACTATTGAGAGTCAACAATGACAAGACTCCTTGTGAGCAATGGAAAGACAAACCAACTATAATTGATTATTTTAGTGTTTTTGATAGAAGATGCTTGTTAAAGAGAACTAATGAAAAATTGGGTAGGTTTGAATCTAGAGAAAATGAAGGTATATTTATTAGCTATTATTGCAAAATTAAATCTTATAAATGTTATAAAAAAAAAGAACCAAAAAAATAGCTGAAAGTACAAGTGTTAGGATAGAAGAAGATGGAACATAAAGAATTAGTGATCCAATAGACATTCCTAAGATCATTAAAGAGGAATATTTTGAAGAATCAGATGAAGATGAAAAAGAGAAAAAGGACACCAAAACCCCATCCAAATATGTATAGATAAATCATAATTAAAGTGACATCATCAGGGACATAAAAAAAAGAATTCACACTAGAAGAATGATTGTAAGTGAATCTGAGCAAGTTAATTCCTCTTTGTTATCCAGAATTTAGCCTAGAACTTTTTTAGATGCTAGACATGATAAAAATTTGGTTAAGGAAATAGATGAGGAAATAAATTAGTTAAAAAGGAATGATACTTGGGAATTAGTGCCTAGACCAAAAGATCACATTGTGATAGGAATAAAGTGGGTTTACAAAAATAAGTTGAATGAAAATGGAAAAGTGACTAGGAATAAAGAAAGATTAGTATGTAAATGATATAATTATATTGAGGTAATATATTTTGAATAAATTTTTTCACCAGTAGCAAGGCTAGAGACTATTAGAATGTTTCTTACATATGCAGTGTTTAAAATTTTCAAAGTGTTTCAAATACATGTCAAGTCTACTTTCTTGAATGGGAATTTAGAAGATGAGGTCTACACTAATCATGTAGAGGAATTTTTTCTCTCAAATGATAGTATCCAAGTATGAATATTAAAGAAATAATTGTATAGATTGAAACAAGCTACTAGAGCTTGGTATGCAAGACTTGATAAATACTTGTAGGATCAAGGTTTTAAGAGAGGATTTGATGATAGTAATCTCTACATCAAAATAGAAGGTGAGAATCAATGGATTGCTGTGGTATATTTTGATGACATAATATTTGGAGGTAACATTGAAAATATGACAAAATATTTTTTTGACAATATGCAAAAATAATTTGAGATGTCTATACTTGGAAAATTTTCATTTTTCTTATGATTGCAAATTTTTTAGTTAGATAAAGGAATTTTCATATCTCAAAGTAAATATGCCAAATAAATGTTGAAAATGATTAGTTTTGAGGATTGTGCAATAGTTGGTACACTTATGGGTATAGGCAATAAGGTTAGTAAGGATGAAGATTCACCTATTATAGATCAATCTATGTATAGATCTTTGATTGGTAGTCTTTTATATTTGATAGTATCAAGGCTAGACATGATGCATGCAGTAGGCATGGTTTCAAGATATCATGTAGCCCCAAAGAAGAGTCATATTTAGTTGATGAAGAGAATATTCAAATATATCAAGGGGACATTGGATTATGGATTGTGGTATCCCATAGGTATAGATTTCACTTTGGTTGCTTATACAAATTTAGATTGGGTAGGTTGTTTGGATGATAGGAAGTATACAAGTGGAGGATCTTTCTTCCTCAAAGATAGCTTAGTATCATGGCTAAGAAAAAAGTATAATTTACTATCACTTTCTATAGCTGTGGTAGAATATATTGCAGTGGTATTGTGTTGTACTCAAGTGATTTAGATGAAGCAAACTTTGAAAGATATCAAGGTAAAATATGATAAACCTATTTCTATTTTTTGTGACAACACAAGTGCCATTAATATTTCTAAGAATCTAGTGATGCATTCAAGAACAAAACATATTCCTATCAGATATTACTTCTTGAGAGATTAGGTTGTATATCAATAGGTTAAGATGGAATATATCAGTACTATAGTGCAGATTGTAGATATTTTCACAAAGGCACTACCAAAAGACACATTTGAGTATCTACAAGAGAAGTTGGGAGTAATTTATTTTACTTCATGCCATTGAAGATCAACATCAGTTGAGGGGGAGCTAAGTGTTAGCTCTAGGATAGGCCCTTTGTCAATGATGTCAAAGTGGGATAAGAATAGTAACAGGTACAAGAATAGGTACATGTGTAGAAATAATTGTAGAAATAGGTATCAAGAATAGGTACAGGTTGATATAATAAGGGGGAGTTACTGTATGTTTTTCAAATAGCAGTATGTGTAGGTTGGCATGTGTAGTGTAAGTTTTAGGATGTGGTAGTTTCAATTTGAGGTTACCATCAATGACAAAGTGGGATATTGTTGGAAATATTGTTATTGATGTCAGAAGTTAACATTGGTGATAAAGGTCCCATAGCATTTAATGGTGTTTTTAATATTCATATCTTGGTTAATGTGTGTTGATATTTATTTAATATTAATGAATATATTTTTGGTTTTATAAAATTCAAAAGAGGGCCCTTAGAGAAGTCAAAGAGTCATGAGGTAACGACAAAAGAGGAATGGGATGCATTTTCCCATGAAGAATCATCTTGAGGAATTTTAAGAGTCACTAAGTGAAGACAAAAGAGGGTATGGTATATTTTTCCATGAAGAGTCATCTTAAGATATTTGAAAGTCCACCAAGACAAAGACAAAAAGGGAAAGGATGAATTTTCTTATGAAGGGTCACCATGTGACTTTTCAAATCAAAGGATATGAAGGGTCATGAAAGTTTGGTACCATTTTCCATGAGGATTGAAGGGACGCAAAGGGTGGATGCCAAAGGTCATTTAGAAATATATAAATAAAGACTTGAGAATCCATTTGTAATATGAAAGAGAGTGCATGGTTTGTATTTATTTTATATAAGAAAAGAGGAGATAATAGAAAGAGATATTGTAGAGTTCTATCATTTATTGAGTAAGAAACATTGAGAGATAGTTGTGTTTTATACACAAGAGGGGTTGGTGTTCCTATGGGTTGGTGCTCACAAATCTTTGCAAGGGGTTGGTGCTCATAAATAATTATTGTGTTGGTGCTCAACAAAGGGGTTGGTGCTCTTGCAAGTTGGTGCTTATAAAATTTATAATTTGAGTTAGTGTTCTTTCATATACTTGTTATTTTTATTCATAGTTTTTCCCATTTTGGGTTTCCATGTAAAAATTTGGTCTCTCTCTCTCTCTCTCTCTCTCTCTCTCTCTCTCTCTCCCTCTCTCTCTCTCTCTCTCTCTCTCTCTCCTCTCTCTCTCTCTCTCTCTCTCTCTCTCTCTCTCTCTCTCTCTCTCTCTCTCTCTCTCTCATGTGGTGCATATTGATTTTAGTTTTATTGCATATATTGAATGAATGGTTAAGTGGAATTTGATTAAGTAAAAAATTTATAATATATATGATATATTGATTCACGCTCCACCTCTAAGTATATCTCATGATTAACATCATTTGTAAAGCCTCAATTAATTCCTAGTGATGGTGAAATGAAGTTTTGATTAGTTCATAGAGGCTCATTTTCACCTAGGGAATGGTTTGTGGCATATATATATGTGTGTGTGTGTGTGTGTGTGTGTGTGTGTGTATAAGTAGAAGGGCTAGTCTTCCCTAAGAGGGATGATGACAAGTGGAGAAAGAAGGTAATCCATGATTGAGACAAAGGCTTGTTGAAATTCCTTGGTCCACTTAAATGAGGTATCTTTCTTTAGAAGGTGGTGGAAGGGTTAACATTTATAGGATATTTTATAGTTGAAGTGATGGATGGATTAAAGTTTTCTCTATAAGATGTAGAGTTGTGTAAGGTTGGTAAGAGGCATTTCCAAGGTTACTCTAACTTTAGTGGCATCTATTTTAATTTCATGGAGAGATACAATGAAACCAAGAAGTTTTCCTAATAAGACTCCAAAAATGTACTTCTTGGGATTGACCCTGACATGATAATGGATTAGTCAATCAAAATGATGGTGAGTACGGATAGGTGATCCTTGTAGTCTTTATATTTCCCAAGGAGATTGTCCACATAGTTCTCTATGATTTTATGGGTGAGATCATGAAAGATAATAGTCATGGCCTATTGATAGGTTGTTCCAACATTCTTTAGTCCAAAGGTAATGACCTTATATATAAAGGTTCCCCATGGGATGATAAAGGAATTTTTATGCTAATCTTTCGGGGTAATTGAGATCTAATTATATCTTGAGAAACTGCTCATGAGATATAACATTTCATGACCAGTTTTGAGATCTATAATTTGGTCAATGTTTGGTAATGGAAAATCATCTTTTGGGTAAGTGAGGATGAGGTCATGAAACCCAATGCAGAGATGACCCCCTTATGGGATTGGTTATAGGAATGATGTTAGAAACCCATTGTGGATAGTCGATGGGTCAAATGAAGTTTATAGATAAGAGATGTTGAAGCTCTTCTTTGACAAGAAAGGCTATGTGAGGATTCATTCTATGAAGCTTTTGTCAAATTGGCTTAGCCTCAGGATGAGTAACAATGTTGTGGAGTGTAATATAAGGGTCAATTCTAGGCACATCTTGATAATACCATGTAAATGTTATGTTGTGGTCTTGATGGAAAGAAAGGTAGTCTTTTTGCTCCATGATATTTAAATATTGGCTAATTTTGATGATATGGGGGTTATCCTGAGTTCCTAAGTTGACATCAATGGTTGATTCATTTAGCATAGTATGGTTCTTAAGAGGGAGATATTTATGAATTAGATAATCCCCTACACTATGGTAGGTAAAAATGAACTCATCATCTTGACATTGGATGGTGTTGATTATAGGAAAATCACATTGAATCATTTTTAGCTGGGTGAGAGGAAGGGTTTTAGTTTGACCATATTTTTTATAGTTCAAGGGGCCTAAACTAATGGTATTGATCAAAATAAAGTTAGATTGGATATATCAGAGTCTTTAGATTTGAAAGGAGATGGGGTTGGTGAGGATGAAATTTACGGTAGTACAAACCCAAGGTCAAAGAAGAGATGAGGTTTTTGAGTTATGATTATGGGTAACTCATGATGTCCCTATTCATAAAGGACAAGACCAAACCACTTCCAAGTGCACCTATAAAGATAAGATTTAACAAATTTTAGTTTATCTAGGTAGGAAAAATTGGTGGTGATTGATTAGATGAATGGGGTAGTGGTGAGATCAATAATTTGTTGATCAAGTCTCCCATAGACAAAATTTATTTGATTGTTGAGGAGCCCAAAAGGGATGATGGTTCTAATGTTGAGATAATAAGTTGAATGAAAATGGAAAAGTGACCAGGAATAAAGCAAGATTATTATGTAACTGATATGCTTAGATTGAGGGAATAGATTTTGAAGAAATTTTTGCACCAGTAGCAAGGCTAGAGGCTATTAGAATGTTTCTTGCATATGTAGTGTTTAAAATTTTCAATGTGTTTCAAATAGATGTCAAGTCTACTTTCTTGAATGGGAATCTAGAAGTGGAGGTCTACATTGAGCATGTAGAGGAATTTTTTTCTCTCAAATGATAGTAACCAAGTATGAAGATTGAAGAAAGAACTATATGGATTCAAACAAGCTCCTAGAGCTTGGTATGCAAGACTTGATAAATACATGTAGGATCAAGGTTTTAACAGAGGATTTGATGATAGTAATCTCTACATCAAAATAGAAGGTGAGCATCAATGGATTGTTGTGGTATATTTTGATGACATAATATTTGG